>VSMD01074156.1:0-47072 GCA_008750895.1 Mirza zaza | reverse complement strand
GCTCAGGAGTTCGAGACCAGCCTGAGCAAGAGCGAGACCCCATCTCTACTATAAATAGAAAGAAATTAATTGGCCAACTAAAATATATATAGAAAAAAAAAAATTAGCCAGGCATGGTGGCACATGCCTGTAGTCCCAGCTACTTGGGAGGCTGAGGCAGCAGGATTGCTTGAGCCCAGGAGTTTGAGGTTGCTGTGAGCTAGGCTGACGCCACGGCACTCACTCTAGCCTGGGCAATAAAGTGAAACTCTGTCTCAAAAAAAAAAAAAAAAAAAAAAAACTGCCTCCCTTCCAGCACTCTCACTGCCCACCCCCGCAGCCCTCCTGCCACCTGCTCAGCAGCTTGCCTGCAAGCAACAGCATCATCACCATCACCTGTTCGGCAACCTGGCGACACACGTGATGTCAGTGCTCAGTATGTCTGGGCCCCTGTCCCCTCGTGGCACAACATCCTATCTCTATTCCCAAATCCCAATCAACCTCCATAAGGATGGCCGTGATCACTGTTTTCAATAGTTTGAAAGGCTGACATACGAAAGAAAGATTTGACTATTTCTGTGTTGTACCAATAGCGTAGAGAGGGGGCCAACAGTGGAACCAGCATTTGACAAACGTATGTTCAGTACAGGAAATAAATTTCTAACAATTCTCTGCTGGAGCAAAGAAGAGTCAAGGGCCTAGAGTAGGGTGTGGTTTCCAGCTGTCTTGGTATCAGGGTTGCCTTCCCATGGACACGCTTCCAGAGCCACCCCTTCCAGGGTCACCCTGGCTCAGAACCACAAGTCCTGCTCTTAGTGCCATCTGCCCGGATAAGTGGAGAGTGTCCAGCCTAATGTGATCCTCAGCCTGAAGCCCTTCTTACAACACAGGCCAGACTTCATTCCCTGTGAAGCTCTGGCCTGCCAAGGGCATGGCCACTGGGCTTGAGCATGTCACAACAACATGCTGCTGCCCTGGCCACCCTCTTCATCCACTAATATTAACTTTAAATGATAGAGTGATTTCAAAAATGAAATCCGCTGCAAAAGGACAAGACTTACACTTTGAGAGGCACTCCAAGGCACCTTGGATAAGGGCAAGACTTGCCATAAAGTATATTAAGTCACCCCAAGGTGACTTCGGGTAGACCCATGCTCACTGCTCACACGCTATTCGCCAAGCCCAGCACTCGGTCCCTGGTAGGCCAGTCTGAATCTGTGGAACGAAGGAATGAATGAAGTGCATTTTAGAGGCAGTCTCCTTTGAGGGGACAATTTTGTGGCAAACATGGCTTTACAGCTCCCTCCTCCCTCTGCCACTTATCCAAAGAGCCCTCTCCCTTACTCCTCAGCAGTCAAGCACATGTCGAGACAAATAAGCAGACAAAGCCATCTGCATCCCTTCAGGATTGTTCATTTGGTGCAAGTTTAAATTTGCTATCAGGGATGATGAGGCACAAAATACAAGGGGGAGGATGCAAAAAATTCAGTAATCAGATAATATTTTAATTGCTTAAAAAATCAAAATGCAAAAACTCCATGATGAACAAAATAGCCAAATTTTAGATAAAGACGGTGTGCCCTGCAGAACCATTTAGTCTGAGGCAAGAAAAAAAAGATGGAGTACTTATTTGGATATTTTGTTCATCTTGGATCTTTTTTAAATTACTTTTGATTTTTTAAAACAATGGCACTACAATATTATTTATCTTGATTGCTGAGGTTTTTGGCGACCCCTTAAATTTTGCATCCGTGACAAATAAATGCCTCACCTAGTCCCTGGGCCCTGCTAAGGCTCAAAGCACAAGCTCGTCAAACACTACGAGGGCGCACGCCGCGGTGGACACAGCCCCGCAAGGAAGCAGGCCAGGCCCCCTCCGGCCACTGAGGGCGGCGGGCTGCGGCCCGCCTGGTCCCAGACGGGGGCAGTTTGGCCTAAGCACCTCCCAGCATTTTCACGTGGTGGCTTTGCAGAGCCGCGCGGCCCGGATGAGGATCCTGGGCCGCAAAGCAGGAAAATCTTCGCAGGCGTCTCTGCCCGCGCGCTCACGCATAACGCTCTTCTCCCGCCAAACGTGCGAACGCCAAACAGGCGGCCTCCTTCCCGCGCTTTGGCGCCCGCACGCCGGGCCAATCACGGTGTCGCCCTGTTCCTGAGGACCAATAGGAGCGCGCTTCGTCAGGCGGTGGGCGGGCCGCCGGGAGCCGTTACCCGACGGGCGCCTCGGCAGCGCTAAGGAGCGCCATTAGCCCTGAGGCGGCTGTGCTGAGTGGACCGCGGGCGTGTGGCGGCGGCGGCGGCGGGCGTGGACGCGGGGCGGTAAGCTGGGCAGCGAGGCGAGGCGCGGCGGGTCGGGGCGCGGCCGCCGGGCGTGAGCAGGTCGGGGACGGAGAACCCCTGCGTGGCCGGGTAACGGCCCGAGGCCCGCCCCGCCGGGGCACGCGGGACGCCCAACGGCGGCGGGGACGAGGCCGGCCAGGTGCGGGAGGGCCGCGGCCGTGCGCGTGCCCCAGGCGGCCCCGGGGCTTCCGAGACCTCCGCGCCCGTTCCGAGAGGGCTTTTCCCGCTCGGGTTCGCGGGTGCGGAGCGACCTGCGCCCCAGAAGCGTGTCCTGCTAAGCCCGAGCCTGCCTTTCCGGGGCAGTTACGGCTCCCGTGTGTGCCCGCACCGAAGCCGCAGCAGGCCCGCACCTGCCGGGGGCGGGAGCGATGGGAGGTCGAGCCCCAACCCGAGCGTGGGCCGCGGGGCCCGGCCGGCAAAGCTCCCGAGCCGGTGTGAAGGGCCGGGCAGGTTTCCCTAAGCGTGCGGGTGCTCGAGAGGAGGCCTGACGGTGGGGCGGGAGCTCAGGGCCAGGCGGGCGGTGCGGGGAGCGCGCGCGTGGCCCGGCTTGTGGAAGGAGACGGAAAGGCCCGTGCGAATCCGGAAGGCGGAAGCGCCCGGCTTTAACGCAGAGTCCAGACCGCCGCGGGGTCTCGCTCGCCGGGACGTTAGTCTGTCCGGAGACAGTGACGGCCCTTTGGCTGCGTTTTGAGCAGTAGTAGAGTGAAGAGGTCCGACAAGCATTTTGCAAAGAGTGCCGTGTTTCCCCGAAAGTAAGACAGGGTCCTATATTTGTTTTTCCCCAGGAAGACACCCTAGGGCTTATTCTCGGGGGATGTGCTATTTATTTATATGTTTTTTTTTAAGTACGGTGCAGCCATCTACATTGATTCAGATAGAGTGCAGTCGTCGTCGTCTTCTGGAACGCCATCTGCACTCTCCAAAGCCGGAATCCCATCCTGAGTGTCTTGCGGCTCTATTTCCTTTAGAACCGCTGGCCCCAGTCTCTCCTGTCGAGCACGAGAGCCCTCACGGGGCTGCCCGTCGTCTTTCCCGCTCTCCAGCGACGCGCACGGGTTGTGCAGACGCGCTGGGTGGCCACGCCCTTCACTAGGGCTGATTTTTCCGGGGGTGGGGCTGCTATTGCGCACATGCTTGGAAATCCTGGGTAGGGCTTATTCTATGGGTAGGGCTTATTTTCGGGGAGACATGGTATTTTGGCCAAATGGGAGATTATTGTCATGATAGCTGTGAGAGTCGGGGGTTAAATTGACAAGACCCGGGGAGGATGAGGGGCGTGTCAAGGGAGAGTCCTACAGTTTCTGGCTCGGTGCAGGTGGCACCACTCACTGGGATTGAGAACACTGGAGGAACTAGTTTGGTAGATGAGAACTCCAAGAACATTAAAGTGGGTATGTGTGTAGATGTGGAATTGCTGGGTCATGTGGTCATTCTGTACTTAACTTTATGAGGGACTGCCAGACTGTCTTCCAAAGTGGCCACAACATTTTACATTGCTACCAGCAATGGATGGGAGTTTTGAATTCTCCATATCCTTGCCAACACTTCTTACCCATTATTATTATTGCCATGCTAGTGGGTGTGAAGTGGTATCTTGTTGTGCTTTGCATTTCCCTTATGACTGTGATATATTGGGCATCTTTTCATGTGTTTCTTGGCCATTTGTATATCTTTGGAGAAATGTTTATTTAAGAGCAAGACCCTGTCTCCAAAAATTTTTTGTTAAATTACATAAACATAGACCTGTAGTCCCAGCTACTTGGTAGGCTGAGGCAAGAGGATCGCTTGAGCTCAGGAGTTTGAGGTGCAGTGAACTGTGACGACACTACTGCACTCTAGCCTGGGTGACAACCAGACCCTGTCTCAAAAAGTAAATAAATAAATGCATACATACATACATATGTACATTTGGGGTCGAATACTTCCAGTTTAGCTAATTACTAAGGTTCACATCTGTGTATCTTTTCCTTTTGTATGTATTGTAGGAACCTAGAACTTATGTATAAAAATGAACTCATTATCTCCATTGCTCCTCATCCAAAAGCAAAATAACATTAAAAACAGAAAACTATTTCTATATGTAGTTTCCTAGTTCAGTGAATATAAATCAATGATGATGATTTCATTTTTATATAAAAGACATCTCATTCTATATCATTCTATATCATTCCTCCTCTCCTTACCCTTTCTGTCAAAATCAATACTAAAGGAGTCCTTCCTCCTGTGGCTCTCACTTGCTCATCTTTCAGATCTGTTTAAATGACATTCTCAAAGGCCTTCACTAACCCTTACACTGTTAAATCTGTGTTTTTATTGAGCACCCCAAGTGATTGTTATGTCGGGCAAGTTTCGAGAAAGGTACTCTTGAAATAATAAGATTTATATGCTTCCTTCCCCTCCTCTCACCCCACTTTTGGAAATTGTATGCCTATTATGCTTCATAGAAGCAGAGACTGATCACCTGTATGTCCTCAACATTTAGCAAATGACTTTGCAAATAGAGGTTCAGTCACTGTTGAATATTATATCAAAGAATGATTCTCCAGAGAAAGGCATTCATTCCTGAAAATGGAAATGTACTTGCTTGGTAATAGGATAGGTATATGTTTAACATCATTGGAAATTTCCAGACAGTTTTCCAAAATGGTTTTAACAATTTGTATTCCCTCTAGCAATGTGTTGAGTCCTCACCAATATCTGGTGATATTGGCCTTTTTTTTTTTTTTTTTAAGCCATTCTAATGTGAAGTGACACCTTGGGTGGTTTAAATTTGCATTTCCCTAATGACTAATGATGTTGAGCACTTTTTCATACACATGAGAGCCATTCTTATGTTCTGTGTGTGCGGATGAAATAAATGCTTGAATTTTTCCCTTTTATATTAGATTTTTTAAAAATCTATTTTTGCAAGTTCTTTACATAATCTGAATAAGAGCCTTCTGTTGGATATGGAGAGTGAATATTTTCTCCCAGTCTTTGGCTTGTGTTTTCATTTTTTTAGTAATATCTTCTAGTAAGCAGAAGTTTAATTTTTCTGAATCAAAATCAACAACTTTTTTTTTCCAAGACAGGGTCTCCCTCTGTTGCTCAGGCTAGAGTGCAGTGGCATCATCATAGCTCACTGCAACCTCAAACTCCTGGGCTCAAGCCATCCTCCTGCCTCAGGCTCCTGAGTAGCTGGGACTACAGGTGCCTGCCACCATACTTGGCTTATTTATTTTTATTTTACTTTTTGTAAAGGTGGGGTCTCACTATTACCCAGGCTGGTCTTGAACTCTCACCTGGGCTTCCCAAAGTGCTGAGATTACAGGTATGAGCCACTGGGAAATCAGCAACTTTTTAATTAATGCCTTAGTGTTCTAGCTGAGAAGTCTTTGCCCACCCCCAAATCATAAATATATTCTATGTTTTGAAAAATGGGATAGGTTTGTTATTCACTTTTAGAAACGTGACTCATCTTGTTTTTATTATTAGGTGTGGTGTGAGATACAGATCTAGGCATTAATTTTCCTCTAGAAAAAAACTACGTTGTAAAATCTAGGTGTGCCAGTACCATTTATTGAATATGCCTTATGCCTTCTTTTCCACATTGAATTGAAATTGTGACCTTCTCAAAAACTAAGTGACAATATACATGTAGCTCTCTTTCTGGACTCATAATTTGTTACATTAATCTTTTTTTTTTTTTTTTTAAGACAGAGTCTCATTTTGTTGCCCAGGCTAGAGTGAGTGCTGTGGTGTCACCCTATCTCACAGCAACCTCAAACTCCTGGGCTCAAGTGATCCTCCTGCCTCAGCCTCCCAAGTAGCTGGGACTACAGGCATGCGCCACCATGCCCAGCTAATTTTTTTTCTAGATATATTAGTTGGCCAATTAATTTCTTTCCATTTATAGTAGAGACGGGGTCTCCCTGTTGCTCAGGCTAATTTCAAACTCCTGACCTCGAGCAGTCCGCCCGCCTCAGCCTCCCAGAGAGCTAGGATTACAGGTGTGAGCCACCACGCCCAGCCTGTTACATTAATCTTTTAATCTGATATACTATACTGTTAATAGGTATAGCTTTACAATTCTTGAAGTATATGTCATCTAACTTCTAGATTGTTTTCATTATTATAGGTTCATTGTGTTTCCATATTAACTTGAAATCAATTTGCCAATTTGTCAACTTCTAAAAAAGACAGATCTAAGCAATATTGAGTCTCTTGGTCTGTAAATGTGGTATAGCTCTCCATTTATTTTAGTTCCTCCTTAATTTCATCAGTGTTTTGTAATTTTTAATATAGAAGTCTTGCACATATTTTATTAACTTTAATCACCAAATATTTTGTTGTTATAAATGGTAGGTAGTATTCTAAATTTTCATCTTATAATTATTGCTAGAATATAGAAATATAGTTGATTTTTTTTGTATATTGACCTTTGTATCCTTCATCCTTACTAAATTGACTTATTCTGATAATTTCTTTGCATATCTGTTTTTTCTCTGTATATTATAATGTGACCTGTGAATAAATAGTTTTACCTCTTTTCCTTTATTGAACTGGCTAGGACTTCTGGTATAATAAATATAAGGGGTGAGAGAACAAATTTATTGTTTTTGACAAATTATTCATCATTTCACTACCCAGTGTGATATTGGCTATAGTTTTGGGGATTTTTCTTGTAGATAGCCATTATTAGATTGAGGAAGTTTCCTACTATTCATGATTTGCTGAGAGGTTTTTGTTATGAATGGGTTTTGAGTTTTAACAAATGTTATCAAAATTCTTTTTTTTTGCATCTGTTGAAATGATAATGTGATTTTTCTCCATTCTTTTACTGTGATGAATAACATTGATTTGCAAATTTTGGACTACTGTGATCTTCATCGAGTAAACTCCACTTAATCGAGATGTATTAGCCTATTTTTTGCTTTGTAAAAAATTAATTTAGCATATAATAGTCTGTGTATAAAAGGTATTGCTTTTATTTTCTTGGAATGCTCTTTTCAGGTTTTGGTATCAACATTATGCTGGGCCTGTGAAACATACTGAGAAGTCTTTACTCTTCTTCACTTCACTAAAGGAGTTAGTTAAGATTGAATTCCAGCTTTATTTCTACCATAATTGATTGATGGAATTCAGTGAAACCATCTATGTCTGACATTTTCCTTGAGGGGAAATTTTTAATTACAGATTTAATTTCCTTAAGAGATGGGACGGTTCATATGATTTATTTCTTCCTGTATCCATTTTGGAAGGTTGTGGCTTTCAAGGAAGTATGTCCATCTGAGTTATAGAATTTATCAGATGAAGTTGTTTGAGTCTCACTGTTGTTGCCATACTGTTGACTTTTTAATATTTCTCAATTTTGTAAGGTTGTTAAATCATTTTCATAAATTCTCTAAAATGCCTATTTTTGTTTATAAGTAAACTTAGTTAATATTCTAAAAACAGATCATTTAAATAGTTAATCTTTAAATCAAGAGATTTTACTTGTGTCACATAAGAACTGTATTTAAACTTTTAAAAGTAAGGATAATGGCAAGCTAAGTAATTAGACCTTTTACCCATTGAAAACAATTCAAAAGCCTAGAAAAACATTTTTAAAATATTCTTAAAAGCATCTAAGACAGGGGTCCTCAAACTTTTTAAATCGGGGGCCAGTTCACTGTCCCTCAGACCGTTGGAGGACCAGACTATAGTTTAAAAAAAAACTATGAACAAATTCCTATGCACACTGCACATACCTTATTTTGAAGTAAAAAAAACAAACGGGCAAAAACACTCGCATGTGGCCCGCGGGCTGTAGTTTGAGGACGCCTGATCTAAGAACTGGCCAGATAAGGAGAAATCACCAGGCCACAACCTAGGATAGGATGCCCTGAGAAGTAAGCCTAGCATTAGGAACAACTGCTGCCTCGAAAAGCATAGCCTACTCTCTGTTATGATTTAGAAGAAATAACGGAGAGTAGGCTATGCTTTTGACAACCTCCTGGCAATAAAAGGACAAAAATCAGAGTCTTGGTCTGTCAAAGGTGGAAGCCAGGTAATCTACCCCTTCCAAAGTGCTTATTAGGATTGGATCCCAAAGGGCTGTGCCCTAGAATTGTAAAGTAAACGAGCCCTTCCTCAGACTACAGTTATCTGAGTAGCCTAGAGAAATCTCAAATTTTGGTCAGAATAAAGAGATTCCAGATAACTAGTTCCCTGTGGCACCTGGCGGTAGCAAACAAAAATTCTAAGGAAAAGTGACATCATCCTTGGCTTCAAATTATTTATGGGCACAACTAGCCAAATACAGGGTCTAGCACTTAATCAAACATAATTAGGAACCCAAAATGACATCATGAGTCAGAAAACAATAGACAATACAAACAGATCCACAGGGATTCCACTTACTGGAATTATTAAATACAGACTGTAAAACAACTATATTTTCTATCTTTTAGGAGAGAACAGCTAATGTTAAAAACTTCACCACAAACTAGACAACATTAAAAATGGCATAACAGACTTGGAAAAAACTGGGTAAAATTCTAGAACTGAAAAATTCTGGTAAACAAACT
The DNA here is from genome assembly GCA_008750895.1 of Mirza zaza. NCBI lineage: Eukaryota > Metazoa > Chordata > Mammalia > Primates > Cheirogaleidae > Mirza > Mirza zaza. Next base: position 38,205 of record VSMD01074156.1, on the reverse strand, counting down.
TAGGAACTTAATAGACGGATTCCACATCAGAATTAGTTAGAACTGTAGAAAGAATTTGTGAAATGGAAGGTTGGTTATAAGACACCATCCAGGACTGAAGCATGGGGAAGACAAAGGATGGAAAAATACAGAAGCAAAGAGATGTGATGGATATTGAAAAGGTCTAATAACATGGGTTTAACTGAAATTTCATAAAGGAAATTACTTCTAAAAATCCACAGTATTGGCCGGGCGCGATGGCTCACGCCTGTAATCCTAGCACTCTAGGAGGCCGAGGCGGGCGGATTGCTCAAGGTCAGGAGTTCAAAACCAGCCTGAGTGAGACCCCGTCTATAAAAATAGAAAGAAATTAATTGGCCAACTAATATATATATATAAATAAAAATTAGCCGGGCATGGTGGCGCATGCCTGTAGTCCCAGCTACTCGGGAGGCTGAGGCAGGAGGATCACTTGAGCCCAGGAGTTTGAGGTTGCTGTGAGCTAGGCTGATGCCACGGCACTCACTCTAGCCTGGACAACAAAGCAAGACTCTGTCTCAAAAAAAAAAAAAAAAAATCCTCAGTATTTTATAAACATGTTCCACATTAGTAAATAAAGATCTATCTCCTTTGTTTTTATAAGCTGCATGATAGGTATTCCATTATATTTAAAGGGGTTGGGAGAATTTGAATTGTCATTGTGTATGAGTGTCCATTTCATCACCCTTAATAGTACAACATATGATCTGTCTTTGCTAATTTGATAGGTAAAAATCCATCGATTTTAATTTGCATTTTTGATAATATATTAATCCATGTTTTTAAAATATATTTGACTCTACAAGTCTTAGGAGTTGTCCAAACAGCTTTTATATATTTTTGTCATATTACTAGTTTGCAGGAACACTTTATGCATTAGGTCTATTACCTCCTTATTTGAAATAATTTCCTTAGTTTAACATTTTGTTTAATTTTATCCTTGGTTCTAATTGTTTCAAAGAAATTTTTAAATTTTTCTCAAACCCCCTTTCACATCTCCTTATTTCTTTGTTTCCCTTTATAGCAAAAACATTTCGAATGGATTGTATGTACTCACTGTCTCCAATTCTTATGAATCTACTCCAAATAGGCATTCATTCCCATCATTTGACCAAATTAGTTTTTGTAGTTTATAAATGACCCCTGTGCCACCACATCCCGTGATGAGTTCCAATCTTCGTCTTACCCTGTGATAATCATCCCCTCCTCCTTTACACACCCTCTTCTGTCGTTTGCCACTGTTCCATATCTACATCTACTGGTTTTTCTCCTGCTACACATACTCTTCTTCTCAGTCTCTTTGTTGGTTCCTCTTCATCTCTTCAACCTTTCAACTTTGGAATGCCTTAGTCCTTAATCCTTGAGTCTCTTGTCTGTTTCTGCACTCAGTAGGTGATTACATTCAAGTTCATAGACTTAAATCTCCATTCTAATGAATCCCAAATTTACATCACTAACTAGATCAGTGTTATCTAGTGGAAATATAAGCAATATATATGACTTTATATTTTCTAGTAGCCACATTTAAAAAGGTTAAAAGATATGGGTAGAATTAATTTTAATATGTTCTATCTAACCTAGTATATCACATACTATTTCAACATGTAATGAAATAAAAATGAGATTTTGTGTATTTTTTCATATTAAGTCTTTGAAATCTGGTGTGTGTTTTACATTTACAATGCATCTCAATTCAGATTAGCCACATTTCAAGTGCTTAATAGCCACATGTGGCTACTGGACAGTGCAGCTCTAGTTAATGTCACTGATTTCCAGACCTCTGTGTTTCCATTTGAATGTGTTAATATATATCTCAGAATTAATGTGTTTCTCACATTCATAACCATTTGAACAAAAACAAATCCTTTCAGTTCTAACCTCAATAGATCCAGGATCTAATCAGTTCTTACCTCCTCTGCTGCAGGTACTATGGTCCTGGCCATCACTATCTCTTGCCTAGACTATTACAGTAGCCTCCTGACTAGTTAGATACCCACATGACTCTCTTCCTCTCCTCCAGTTTTTTCAAGTCTCACCTTATCAGAGAAGTGTTCCTTGACTACCTTATTTGAAGTGCAAACCTGGCTGGGCACAGTGGCTCATGCCTGTAATCCCAGCACTTTGGGAGGCCAAAGTGGGAGGATCACTTGAGACTAAGAGATTCCAGACCAGCCTGGGCAACAAAGTGAGACCCATCTCTGCAAAAAATAAAAAAATTTAGCTGGGTGTGGTGGTATGCACGTGTAGTCCTAGCTACTTGGGAGGCTGAGCCAGGAGGGTCGCTTGAGCACAGTAGTTTGAGGTTACAGTGAGCTACGCTTGAGCACAGTAGTTTGAGGTTACAGTGAGCTACGATGATGCCACTGCATTCTAGCCCAGGCAACAGAGTGAAACTCTGTCTCAAATAAATAAATAATAAAAAGTAGAAACCTCTCCTTCTTTTTTTTTTTTTTTGAGACAGAGTCTCACTTTATTGCCCAGGCTAGAGTGAGAACCTCTCCTTCTTACACATATAAATATATACCCCGTAAATCAGTATTCCCTTATCCCTTCAATGCTTTATTTATTGTTTTAGGGTTTTTGTTTTTATGGCAGTTTCACACTCCTGGGTTCAAATGATCCTCCCATCTCAGCTTCCCTAGTAGCTGGGACTACAGGCACATGCCAGCATGCCCAGCTTAGTTTTTAAGGTAGACTGTCACTATTTCTCTTTGTTCAAAGGAGGTTTGATAGGAATTGTTACAGGATATATCTTTAGCTTTTTCACTTCTTTCTATGGTTGATTCTCTGTTCACCTGTTTCCGAGTCTTTTTAAAAATTTGTTTTCCTAGAAAATTGCATTTTTTTAAGTTTTCAAGTTATCCATCAGAGGTATATATGACAATGGCAATCTTAGTTTTTAAAAGTACTTCTTTATCTCTTGTTAAAATGCTTCTTTTCTCATTACTAATTTTTGTTTTAGTCCTCTCTTAGATTTGTCTGGTATTTATCTATTTCTGTTGTCTTTTAGATACCATTTTTACTGTTTTTAAATGGATCACTTCTGTTTTTGCCTTAACTAATTGTATGCTCCACCTTTTGGTTTATGTTTAGTTCTTTTCTAGATTCTTGAATTGACGGCTTAATTCCAGTTTTATTTAATAATAAGCCTCTAAATCTATGGCTGCTTTTGGTCGTAACTTTGACCATGTCCCATAGGTTTTGGTAGTCTTTGTTCTTATTGTCATTAATTTTTTTCAATTATTAAAACCACACTGCTTATGCAACACCAAAGTCAGGATTCAAAGCAAGATAGGTTGTCTGCATGGAATGAGATCTTCTGCTTTATGATATCTTCTTATAGTATTATAGAACAGTGAGAGTAAACTTGGATGATTTTTTCAGGATTGTTTATTGAAATTGTTCATTGAGAATTAAAGTCAACTTTTTTTTTTCCAAACTCGTCAGGAACCTTTCTAATACCTGATCACCAGATTTCCATTGAAGACACTTCAGCTTTTTGGAAGTATGGACAGTAAAGATAAGTAGGGATAAGAGGCTCAAAATGATTTTGTGAGTTGCCTGGATATTTATCCTATCGGTCTCCTTTGGGACTATTCATGTGTCCATTGCAGTGTCTTGGTTTTCCTTTTAGTGACTAGCTTGGGCTTCCTCATCTAAATAGCTTTATTGAGGTATATTTTACTCATTGCAATGATTTTTTTAGTAACTTTATCAAGTGGTGCAACCATCACACCATAGCTCAGTTTTAAAACATTTATATCATCCAAATAGGATCCCTTATGCCCCTTTATAGTTAATTTCTTTTCCCACCTCCTCTTCCATTCTAGGCAGCCACTAACCTACTTTCTCCATAAATTTGCTTTTTCTGGACATTTTATTTAAATGGAATCATACAGTATGTAACCTCTTTTGTCTGGCTTCTTTCATTCAGCATAATGTTTTTGAGATTAATCTATGAGGTAATGTGTCAGTAGTTCCTTTTGCTGAAAAATACTCCACTGTATGGCTATACCATGTCATTGGTTTTTAATAATTGTACAATTTGTTTTGAAAATATTTTTTATCTAGGTTTGACATAAATAGGGTCACATTATAGTCTTTAAGATTCTGTTTTTTGGTTTTTGGCTTTTTTTGGTGACCTAACACATTGGTGGTTTCTTAGATGTTCCTTAGAAATTTTAAAAGAATGTCTTTGTTCTCTATGTCACTGTCCATTCATGCTTTTTTAAAAGTTACTCATATTTCCTACCAGTTTTATTTATTAGCCCTCCAATACCAGAATCTTTAACTATAACTGCTACTTTATCCCATTCTTCTTGTATTTCTAATAGTTTTTTTTAAAATGTCAAGTCTAACAATAGTTTAATATTTATACCTTTTCTAGACTACATACCCTTGAGTGATGCAGGCCAGTGCAGTGGTGGAAGCAGCTTCCGATAAAGGCTACCACAGTAATGGAGGAAACCTCCAGAAAGGTGAGGATCCAGGGCAGTTGCCTTTATTCTGGGTGGGAAGGGGTTATAAATGTAATTATGTCAAACAGTTCCCCTTCCAATGTTGGTATTTTTTAAGCCTTTCTCTCATGATGAGGTAGTGAGATTCAGTGTGTTTTTAACTGGGCAAATTCACTGAGGTGATTTTTGGTGGATATGGGCAGTGTAGGCAAGACCTTTCAGGGAAATGGAAGCTTTAGGGAGGGGAAGGTGAGCAGGAAGCAGAGTTTCTGTCCAGTCAGGCTTTCCAGAACTCTTGACAGGTACAGTTGCATTTGGGGTAATAGGTGGAAAGTGGGCATGATGACTTCTGGTGCCTAACAAGTTATATATGTTTTTTTCTTCCCATAAATCTGAAATTTCTTTTTGCTAATGGTAGAAAGAAAATAAGAAATACCAAGAACATAAAAGCAAGTGACTAAACTTTATGTGCCCATGAATATATGTGGCTTAAACTATTTTTTTTTTAAGATGGTGTCTCACTCTTTCACCCAGACTGGAGTGCAGTGGCACAATCATGGCTCACTGCAGCTCAATGGATCCTCCCACCTCAGTATCTCAAGTAGTTGGGAATATAGACACACACCACCTGCCTGGCTTGTGGTTTAAACTATTAAGAGATATTCTAGGTTAAAACGAAACTCCATCCTATATTGTTCATGAGACACATTTAAAACAGGAAAGAAAGGTTTAAAATAAAAGGGTAGACAAGTTAAGAAACAAATGAACTTAAAAATCTGGGATGATAGTATTAATATAGTATAATTGATGCAAAAAGCATTATAAGAAGATAAAGAGGGCCATTTAAAAGTGGTAAAGTATTATACAATGATATATTATACAATAAAGACATCAGCCATGAACCCTGATAGAACAGTGTACTTTCTATTCATACATTAAATGTTAGAATTAGAGAAAGGTTGTTGGACATTGGACATGATAATGGTTCTCTCTCTTTCCCAGTAAATAGCAATAGGATTTTTCATCCAATTCAAAGTGTTTCCCAAAAAAATGAGTTTAAAAAATTTAATTTGGGGGAGAGAATGTAAAATAAAAAAGGAAGAAGCTTAACCTACCAGATATAAATATGTGATGCTGTAATAATTAAAACAGTATAATACTGTTACACAAAAGATAATGAAACAGAATAAATAGAAATAGACTCTTAGAAAATTATGAAACAGAAACATTTCAGAATATGATAAAGATGCTATTTCAACTCAGAAGGAAAACAATAGATTATTTAGCAAATGGTGTTAGGACAATTGACCATCCATTTTGGAAGGAAATTAAGTTAGATTCCTACCTCATGCTAGAGAGAAAAATAAATTCTACATAATGTAGAAAGGCTAAGTATTAAACATACAGAAACATGTAGAATTAAAATAAATTATAGGAGAATTTTTTATAATTATTTGGTAGGGAAGGCCAAAGACACAAAACCCACAAGTCATAAAAGACCAAATCATTTAACTAAATAATCTCAAAGACTTTGGTATAACAAAATGCTATAAAAACTTTAAGCCAGGTGCTGTGGCACATACCTGTAGCCCTAGCTGAGGCAAGAAGATAGCTTGAGCTAAAGAGTTCAAGTCCAACCTGAGCAACATAGCAAGACCTTGTCTCTTAAAAAAAAATAATAAATGTAAAATATAAGCAATAATAAACTAGGAAAAGTCACTTATATTATGCATTTTAAAAAAACAAGAATTAGTATCCAGAATGTATAAAGAACTCCTAAACAGAGCTCTTATCTCCAACCCCATATTTATAACAGCTTACTGGACATTTATATTACTAACCTCAAAGTTCACTTGTCTGGAATTGAACTCATTATCTTCCCCCTCCTCCTCACTTTTCCTCTTTACCCTCTAAATCTGTTATTCATAAAGTCTCTATCTCTTTAGCAATGAGCATTCCCATTCAACTATAATACCAAATTATAAACCATAGCATTATCTTAGAATGGTTAAGCAGGTAGTGGCCAATTGGTGAGTTATGAAATCAGTTTAGCTGATTGTGATCAGTTTTTTTTTTTAATGAAATGAAGTAAAATAGAAAATAATAGAATGTATTGGAAATGGAGTAATAACTTTTGTAGAATTTTCATTTATACATACATATATTGTCAAATGTGTGTACTGGGTCATGATATAAAATGTGTTTCAAGTTGTGGTCTTAGTCAAAAAAAAAAAATTTGAAAACTACTAATATCTCTCTTCCCCTCACTACCAATTCTAATCAGTCCCCAAGACTTGGTCAGTTGTGGAACTTTTATACTAGTCTCTCTTGTCAGTCTCACTTCTGCACTCTTGGTCTACCTTCCTTTACTCCTTCAAGCCTGCCATCTTACTGTTGCCAGTATTCCACTTCCAGTCACATGATTACCCATTTAAGGAGCTGTCAGTGGTCTTCCATTGCCTTAGAATAAGAGCCCAAACTCCTTAGCACATCATAAAAGGCTTCTTTCAGTTCACAGGTCTTGTCACTCCCATAGAGCTCTTTCACTCTAGACAAGCTAACTTAGAATTTCCTGGAAATGCCATTTCCTTTCACACAGCTAACTGTACTTGCTGTTGGGTTTGCCTAAAATAATTTTGTCTATTTTGTTTCAAAACACTTTTTAAATAGAAAGTTTCTCTGAAATCTACTTCTTAAGCATTTACGTGCTGTGTCAGCACAACTCTGTCAGCACTTTTATCTTTAGTCCATTTTTGTGTGCCTATCTGTGACTCTTACAAAATCCATAAGTATTTGAGGACAGCACTCATGTTTTCTTTTCCTTTGTTTTTACAATGCCTAGGGCTGGCACTAGGAGGCCCTCAGATTAAATAATTTTATAAGAAAAAAGTTTCTTATTAGGCCTGCCTACAAACTGAGTGGCTGCCCTATAAATAGTCAACTCCTTGCCATTGAAAATTCAAGCAGAGCATCTTGGCTATCTTAGTCTTCTCAGGCAACCATAACAAAATACCATAGACTGAGTGGCTAAAACAACAGAAGTTTATTTTCTCATAGTTCTGGAGGCTGGAAGTCTGAGATCAGGGTGCCCCTGATCAGGTTCTGGTGAGGGAACCTGGTCAGGTTCTGGTGAGGGATCTCTTCCTGGCTTGTAGGTGGCTGGGTTCTTGCTGTGTCTTCACATAAGAGAGGAGAAGCATGCTCTCTCCTATCTCTTACAAGGGTGCTCATCATCTAAATGTAATTACCTCCCAAAGGCCCCACCTCCAAATGTCATCACATTGTGGATTAGAGCTTCAGTATATGAATTTGGGAATTGCGGGGGAACACAGTTCAGTCTGTAACAGCTACTTATAAAGGATATTTGTCATGGGTAATATAAAAAGTATTTGTGTACTGGAAAAAGCTTGGACCAGATGGTATGTAAGGGTTTTTTTTTACTGTTTATATAATGTTGCTGTTGTTAACATTTTATCTTTTTTTTATTTAATCAGATAAACCTTCTAAAACTAAGAAAGAAAATTTGTTATCTTCGAATGGTTGTAATGCAGTCAAATTGACTTTTCCTGATGATGACTGGAATTCCTTGGCATCAGAGCGAAGAGCTAATGACAAAGAAATTGGCAATATTGACAAAATAGATTTATCGGGCCCATCTTTTTCAGTGAGTCAAGATACTAACAGAGAGAGTACTCAGTCTCCGTCAAGTGAGTTTGAAGACAGTACTAACTATGCTTCCTTAAATGAAACATACTCTATTCATTATTCAGAGTCAAAACTAAAGCATGAAAGTCTTATTCTTTTAAGTTCAGAATTAGATCCTGAAATGCAGAAAAGAAAGGAGGTGTTTCTTGATATTTTAGAACATCAAGGTAATAAGACTGTTGACTTTGAAAAAATCTACAAGATTTCAGATGGTGAATATAAAGAAACTGCTGAAGATATGCAAAAGCATGATACAGATGAAGACTCACAGCAGGAATATCACAGTGCAGAAGAACAAGAATATATAAATAATCATTTATCTTTTGATCATACAAAAACATTAAGTATATCTAATATGGAAGTCGTTGAATTAAGAAAGTCAGGTTATGAAGTTAAATGTGCTAGCAATCTAGAAGATAATCATGTTAAGTTGGAAAGTGGTTCTATCTTTTCTTTAGATTCACTTGATGTTTATGGAGAAGAAGATTCACCTCATATCTCCAAATTTCAGAATTCTGTCATGTTAAGAGAATATTATGAACCAAAGCATGAAAAGTGTAAGGAACAAGAGACTAATTTAATGTACCACACAGTATTTGATGACTGTATACTAAGAAGCAGTTCTCTTGGAAACCAGGAATCTCAATCTAAGAGTGGTTTCTTGAACCCTCAAAAAGCATTAAAAAGTAAATTTTATACTGAAAAAACGAAATCTCAAATAACTGAAAGTAGAGATTTTTGTGGAAATACAATTGTTGAGAACAAAATATTACAGCACCTTAAAAATTCTAGTGCATTACCACAAGACAAAGCTTTAGAGACATTACTACAACCCTGTAAAGATTGTCAAACTTCCTGGACTTTTGATGATTCAGTAATTTCTACCTGTGAATATTCACATTATAAAAGTCTACAAAACACCCCTGACCCAGCCTTAGGTTTTTCTGTTACACTACCAAGGGATACAGTCAGAGATACTCAGGCAAAAGAAGAAGGTAGCTCCCCAAAAGTTGCCAGTAGCAATGCCACAAATAAAACATGCTTTGACAATATTGCAGGAATAAATCCTAAGTCAGTGACAGATGCAGCAAGTTGTCCAGTCACAATTAATCAGACTGTAGATGTTAGCACTGATTTTAGGGCTTGTTTCACAACAAGCAGGGCAACAAGTGCAAGATCTTCTGTAGTATCTACATCAAGCAACACAGAGATTACAATGATGAATAAAAAACGGCCTGGTGAATGGCAAAGTGAGCAACAAAGAAGTGTGGCTTGTAATACAGAGTGGTCATACAGTCAAGATTGTGTAGATGCTCAGGTGGCTATGATAAAAGGATCGGGAAAATCTCCCTCAGTTGACAGTTTAAAACCTAATGGAAATTTTCTAAATAAGGTAAAATCAATATGATTACAAAATTTTATTTGACTTTATAAAGATAGTATATGCTAACATAAATGTTTTTGGTTCATTGATTATATTGAGGCTTGTCAGAAAATGCTAGATGAGGGGAAAGGGTGTATAGATTATTAACAGTTCTATCTTCTCCTGGCTGCTATTGCCACAAAGTCCACTAGAAGTTGAATTTTACATTTTATTAATACTAGTTTGGAACTCCAGATAGACCATATGTTATTTGTCATATATTTATAATTTAATTTAAAATCATTTTCAGGATTCCCTGGAATTAAGAAAAACATCTGATATCACAGACTTAAAGAAACATCCTGAGAGGTACGTCAGATGTATGCACTTGCAGATGTGTGTGTGTGGGAAATTGAAATAATATTTGTTTTCTGTGTAGCATATTTAACCATACAACATACTAGCTAAAAGGGACCTTAAGAAATCATCTGCTTCAGCCATTTGCCTTCAAACAAATAAATAAAACAATATTAAATAAAGCTCTTTATTGAGATTTCAGTCTCAATTTCTTCAGAAACTCACGGCATCTTAACCTGTTCGGCCCTAACTCATACTGATTTAATTTTCCATTTTCATTCATTTTATTCCACTGTAGACAAAAGCAAAAAGTATTTTTTGAAAATGTCATAAATTTTAAGAGGTAAATAGGTACTTTCACTGGTGCATTTGAATCTTGATTTTAATTTATTATATAATTTGTTTTGCATTTATTAAGTACCCTTATAATTCAGAACACAATGAAGAACCAGGAAGTGGTAAGGGAGAGAAATAGGGAGGAGTCTAAGAAGCCAAGTTAGTTATAATGTTCTGAGGTCATTTACTTTTTCCTTCATTCATTCATTCTTCTAAGGAGTTTATTGTGGCATCTCAACTCTATAAAACTAAATGGAGGAGTTGGTTTCCAGAAGCAGAAGTATTGAGAACAGCTGAAAGTGGCAACTGGAAACAAGGGTAGACTTCCAATAGCATTAACACTCAATGTAGTGACTTGGGGCTTTTTGATATATTGTAATAGCACAGCAAAATACTTGCTTACGTTAATTACTCTTAATTACTAAGAAAAATGTGAACTATTTTCTATTAAAAAGATAATATGTTTAAGAACAATTTCCATCCAAAATGCTTACAACTTAAAAAAATCTTGACCAAAGTTTGATTTAGGTTGAAAAATACATTGATTCTGGATAAAGTTATTACCTTAGATTGGAATCCTTTTTTGGTAAAAGAAAGTATGAATTTGAGAATCGTTTACTTCCTTGACTTCTAGAAAGAATATATTTAGTTGTGATTCTTGATGTCCTTGTTTTCTGAAGCTGTTATGTGTTCCTATAGCCTGTCTATCATGAGTAGAATCGATTTAATAAACTTGACAGGGAAATGCAAGAAATTTAAAATGCTTCTAGAGGCCTGTCATTACTATAGAAAAATGTTTGGAATCTTACCTGATCCTTTCTTTTATTTTAAAGGGAATTTCAACTTTTTAAAGAGATGGAGAATTTGCCATCAGTGTGCTGTCAGAAAATAATGCAGAGAGCCATGAAAGCAGAGCTGCAACTTTTAAATGTTCACTATCAGATGTGTCATCGTCATTGTTGTGATATTTACAAACTTGTAATGGAAAATAGGGAAGGATTAAATAGGTGTTTATTGATTTTAAATCTGTATTTTTTAAGAAATGTATCACTACTTTTAAGTTTATTCTGGAAAATGTTTTTAATTTTCAATTTTGAAGGGCAGAATGAGGGGTTAATTGTAACTGGGCTTGTTAGCTGACTTTTTCCTAGAAAAAGTAATGTTTGAACTTTATATAAAGTCCAAGTAAGGATGAAGTCAGCGGGTTTTTGCATGACATTCTACCACATTCTCTATGGTTTATACATTAAGAGTTGTTCGTACTGCCCTAAGAAAAACACACTAATTGTGGTTCATTTTCTTTTAGTCAACATTTGAAAGAAAAATAATTAATATTTAGAGAGTTAGAACTAAGTATAATATATTCATATTAGTGTTAAATGGATGAGTTGGGCCTAAATAATTTAGTTTTGTGAATTTAAATTTTAAACAGGAATTTATCAAGTAATTCTGCTAAGAAGGAATTAGGATCGGCACTACTATCTCTTTTGGGAGACTTAAAAGTTAGATATGAGAGTTTGAAAGAAAAAATACACAAGGGCATACCACTGGAAGAGCTGCCTCCACTGTCAGTAGAATCAAAATTGTTATCTACCTTCTCTACTTTTGCTTCCAGGGTACGTATATATGTTTTAGGAATAAAAATTTTACTTCATTTAGACAGAAAACATTTTAAACAGATATTTTTCTTTTCTGTCTTTACAGCTGATGAAAGAAGAATCACATGTGTGAGTTGATTTCATCTAATTTAGAACTCATTAAATCTTTAAAATCACTTAATCCAGTTAACTTTAAATTTTCTGTTTTGGTCCCTATTTAAAACATTGATGAATTCTTTAATGAAGTGTTTATCTTTTCTACTGATAGTAATATTTGTACATATTTATAGAGGATACATGTAATATTTTGTTACATGCACAGGATGTATAATAAAGTTCAGGGTATTTAGGATATCCATCACCTCATATATTTAATATTTATTATTTCTCTGTTGGGAACATTTCAAGTCCTCTCTTCTAGCTGTTTTGAAATATAAAATACATTGTTAACTATAGTCTGCTATCAAACTTTAGATCTTATTCCTTCTGAAGTGTTTATCTTTTTAGCTTTTCAGGAGCAGATTCTGAAATAGATAATCAAAGTGCTCAGGATGTTGATGTTTCTTCGAACCTAAAAAAGACTCTCTCTCAAGTAAGATTTTTAGAAAGTTCATCTGTATAAATCTTTAATTTTATGGCTTACATAAACTATAATTTTCAGAGGCTCCGACATCCTTCTTTTCACTCAACTATCTTACTTTGTATACTACCATTTGAAGGATATAACTAATTAGAAGAAACATAATGGTGTATTTAAGTCCAGTCCTAATCAGATATCAGCAATATATGTTGAGTAGGGTAAACATATAATTTATCATGAAATCAGTAGACTTTTGAGGATGAAAGAGTAATGTTAATCATTCACCACAGCAATAGGTATAAATCTGGACTATCCCAGACCCATGATATATAGCCACCATCATGTTGAGTGAGTATAGCTAAAACTAGTATCTTGCACCTTCATCTCATGAAGTAGAATAAAGTAATATTCCATTTATTTTGGGCAGGGCAAAGTTTTAATTTCTCTTTTGTTGAAATGATGAAAATAGTTTTTAAATGCCTCTCATAGGTTTTTTCATTCTGTCTTGTTCCCCCAAGGAAATCTTGATCAGATGGCAATCAAGAAAGATGATTTAATCTATATAAGAACACCCTCAAATTATAAAGTGTTATAGTAACATAAGTTACATTCCATTATCAAGTGAGGGCAATGGGATAGGAAAGCTGAAGTTTATTTCTGCTTTTCTGACTTTGGTCATAACCTTAAGGTTTCATTATTTGAGTGGTCTTAAATCCCCCAGGATGGAGTCCGAAGTCCAAAGTGAAATATTTGATTAATGTATGTTTCTTTCTACTAACATGAATGGTAAAAAGTAAATTGCTTTAACAAATTATTCTATTGTTAAATTCTTTTTTTAAAACTCAGTTATCCACAAAGAATTAAGATTCATAACTAGATTTTTATGTACTTAAATGTCTTACAGATTAATACTTGGCTTAAACAATTTATCTATTTAGTACTATGTGATGCTTTTAAGGGTTTTATTTTCATTGTAATGGTACCAGTAGTATAACCTGCTTATTTAGGGAGAACAATAAATTATTTTTAAAAGTAGAAGATGCAGATATAATATAATTTTTATAATCTTAGCTTTGGTTATAAAACAATATCTGTTTTAAGTTGGGATTACATTTTAGTCCCTGTCTCATTAAGTTAACCAGTTATGCATGAAAGCCAGTATAGTATAGTATAGTATTTCTATATTTCAGCTATTCATGTACCATCTTCACAATTTACCATAGCCTTTTATCACCTATAATGTTAGTTATTCTGTATTTTTCTTTAAATGACTCTCCTTTTTATAAAAATTTAAGTGTTAAGAATAATTCACTCTTACATATAGGTAAGAAATATTATTTCCCATAAATAAAAGATAAACATAAGCATACACTAAATTAAACGTGTAATTGTTAAAGGTTAATGTTACCAATATTTATATATACCTCCAAAAATTATCTCAAGTACTTCTGGTATGTATATGTCACATTTTGCAAAATACTAGTGTTAACACATAGTAACTATATACCGACTGGATTCAAGTCCTAATTCTTGTTAACTGTGACTTGGCATAATAAGTTTCTTAGTTCAGTTTTCCCATCTGTAAAGTCAAGCTGATGGTTTTACTTTCATAGCCTTTATTATTGTAAGGGCCAAATAATGCCAGTGAAGAGTGCCTGTCACGTAGTAAGAGCACAATAGTCCTTATTGTTTTTATTATCTTAATCCTCAGATATCTTTGTTACCTGACAATAGTCACCGTACACCAGATATATCACCCAAGAAAGATTGTTTAAAAAATGGTGATATAAATGTAGACTTTGATCAACTGAAACTTGATGATAAAGGTTAGTATAAAAATATATTATCTTTTATAGTTGCCAGAAAATAAATAAGGTTTGAAATATGTCTAGTGTTTATTCATTAAATCAAAATAAATATTTTTAGTTGACTAAAATGGCATCATTCTGATTGTGAATGTTAAGTATATTCTTATTATTTTTGTTTGACTTGTCTTTAAAGTCACCTAATATATCTGATAATGCTGTATAATAATATGGACTTTTATTCTTCATATTTTCAATATGAAAACTCTTGTGTCTAATTGTATCTCTGTAAATTATCTGCATTTTTTAGTTTTGTCCTCTATGAAAAGAGATTATGGTCATTCCAAAAAGATCATTAATTTTAATGATATATAAAGAGTTGAAGCACTATTTAGTCCTTTTAAAGTTTTCTGTTCTATATATATAAAAAAAGGAACAGTTTCAATAAACTGGGAATTAGTATTCATTAAAGGGAAACTAGGAAGCAGTTTCCCATTAAAGGGAAACTAGGAACAGTTTTCAGTTTCACTCAAACTGAAAAGAACTTTTTATTTGGGGACTGCTAAAATGAAATCCCCTCTCACAGAATCTTTATGCTTGGTTCTCTTATTTTGCTAATATTCATCTTTAGATTTATATATAAAACAAGTAATCATAGTGATTCATCAAGTTTTTTACATAACTTTTCAGAGGGTTAAACATTATAGGTAATTCATATCTCATTGTTTTCAATTTATTAGACTGTAGAAATTACCAAGAAATAAGTCAAGACTGGTTTGATGCTAAAGAAAACCTGACAGGAGTTGACTTCTCAGGAATACAAGAAAATCAGATAGAACAAGATAGATGGAATCCGAAGTTTACACTAGGTTGGTTTAACAATTTACTAAGAAATCCTAACCTATTTGTAAAATAATGCTTACCTGCTTCTGTGTTGTGTTGGGTGACTGAGCTGTTTTAATATTTTATTCCTGTTTGTGGCTTTTCTTTATACAAAATGAGAAATTGGCCAGTTGGAGGTCAACCTTTTAAAGAGCAGAAAATTGCTAAAAGCTTAAATCCAAGATTTAGTTAGTAGATAAACCTGCATTCTTTTCCTCTGAGCCCTCATTGGACATCCTGATGTAGTTACCTGGTAAACAAAACCAACTTCTCAGTTTTCATTAGGTAACCAATCTATCAAATTGGTGTTAGTGATGAAAACTATTTGCTTTCCCTCACTTTAGTAATTTCATCTATTTCAAGAATATTTTCATCTTTAGATAGTCCTTAAATGCTTATAATAGTTAGAATTTTCCCTAGTGCCTGTGATTATTCTATCATTTCTTGTGATAGTTATGCTACCTTCCTTTATTTTTATCTGTATATTTCTGTGGTTTTTAAAATTTTCCATATTAGCATTGTTTTTATTCTGCTTGTATAAATAATGGCTTATTAAAATTTTTAAATAAAATATGAAAATATAAGAAAATTAAAATTATCTAAAGTTTCTCCAACCTGCAGTAAACACTATGAATATTTTAGTGACCATTTCAATGCATTTCTTTATGCATATATTTAATACATATATACAACTTAAAATAATGGTATTATATCATCTGATTTTATTATAACTATTTTTTCTTTCCTTGCATTATTATTTTTCTCCGTATCACTTGTCACAATACTGTATGTTTTGCTTACTTGATACTTGATTGATTACTTGGTTGACTGCCTTCCCACCCTTAACATACCAGCTCAGCAAGATCAGGGATTTTTGTTCACTGCCAAGTACAGCATGCAGCCCATAAAGTATTCATTAGATATTTTGTATTGAATTAGTGAAGGGTTAGGTGATAGGTGTAATGTATACCCTCTGACTCTTTTACTGTATTATCTCTCTTCTTTTTCACTGCAATATAAAAACGTAAAGCTAGGTAGTTTCACTGTTTTCTCTGTAGAATACATTTATAATCCAAAGAGATTAACAAATTAAATGAAGTAAATTAATGAAGAAGGTTAGGTATTAATTACCTAAAGATGAAAGACTCTGCCTGAATTCTAGCACTAATACTTAACAAATTTGTGACCTAAACTCCTATGACCTCAGTATCATCATCTTAAAATGGAAATAATATTAATAATAGCTACCTCATGGGGCCATTGGGAGAATCATGTGAGATGATATACATAACGTGCTTAGCATATTGCCTGGAGCAAAGCATTCAATAAGTGTTAGGCTACTCTTATTACTATTATTAATGAAAAAAGTAAAGTTTACGGATTTCTCATTATTTAAAAATTATTAAAACATAAGTAAAAGTACTCATGGATTCATTCAGTAGTATTTGTGTACTTCCTATGTGCCAGGTATAGGATTTGCTAGTAATTCAAATCTCAATTTAGTGAATTTTTTAAAATTTCAGACCATGTTCCCTTCACAATATTGACTGAGATTGCAGTCTAAGAATTTTGAATTTGTCAAACAAGAAAAAATTTATAATCCTAATATTTGTGGTTTCCAAAATTATGCTGTCTAACTCAAGTAATTTGTCTTTTTTTCTTATGTGCTCTTAACATTATCACAAGCTGTAAAAGATCTGCTGTTGATATTTGTCTGATTGAAAGGTTTTCTTGGTGTGATATTTCCCCAGCAAAGGAGATCTCTCAAACTACTAGCTCTAGCCAGCATTAACACTAAGAAGTTAATAAGATCCTGTATACATCCAGTATTCCTATAGCACTTCTCTGAACCAGGGACAAATGACAGACTCTTTTAGTCATGATGTACAGTCAGCCTATGGGTTCTGTATTCATGAATTCAATCAACTTTCTTGTCATTATTTCCTAAACAATACAGCATAACAACTATTTACATAGAATTTATAATATATTAGGTATTATAAGTAATATAGAGATAATTTAAAGTATACAGAAGGATGTGTGTAGATTATATGCAAATACTATATACCATTTTATATAAGGGACTTGAGCATCCTCGGATTTTGATATCCGCATGGAGTCCTAGAACCAAATCCCCCAGGGATTCCAAGGGACCGGTGTAACCGATTACTCCATTTAGATGTAATTTATTCATTTGAGCTATGAGAGACTTAATACCAACTAATCCAACCCATTTATTTTTAAGATGATATGATTAAGGCCCAGAAATCTTAACACTATACTACAGGCTTTTGGTCTTCAGTCTAGTCATGCTGATATTTGCTGATAACCTTATAATAAGCTTTATGATAGTAAAAATAAACCATGAAATATTTAGCAGTTTTTCATGTTCTCTTAAACATCTCAATACAATAATGATCATTTCTGTTGTACATTGTGTTTTTCTACAAGCAGAAATGAATGTTGAACCCTTACGAAGAGATAAAGGTTATTTGATACATGTTGGTGGTCTCTGCCCTTCAGTATCTGAGGTATGACAAGATTTCTTTTTTGAAATTCATTTTTAAATTTATTAATTGTTCATATTATGATTATTTGTTTTTCTATTTTTCACAAACTTATTTCTCTTTATTTTAGGCTGATTTAAGATCTCATTTCCAGAGATACCAAGTTTCTGAAATTTCAATTTATGATTCTTCTAATTACAGGTGTGTTTCCCAAATTCAGTCAATGTACATTACTATGTGCCTGCTGTTCACTAGAGGTTCTGTACCAGACATCTCCACAGTGGTGATAAAGTCAAGGGCTACGCCCACAGGAGCTTCCCAGGCTAGTGTAGGGGACACATAGACAAATAGCTGCAGTCATTAGTTCAAACTGTTCTTAATCAGATCTTTCTCTGATTATACTTTGTAGCTTGTTATTAGTGGTATATAGGAGACTTACTGACTTTTGTGTACTTTATCTTATTACATGCTGTTTCATAAGGAAAGTAGAGTGCCTTAGTTAAAGAGAATGGGCTCCAGAAATATGTAACTTTGGTTCAATTCCCTGGTCGGTCAGCAACTTGATGAATAAATTTGGGCAAGTTACTTAACCTTTTTGTACCTCAGCCTCTTTGTCTATGAAGTGAGGTTAATAGTACTGTCATAGCATTGGTGTGAAACTATTATGAATTAAATGTATAAAACACTAGGAGTAAAGCCTGGAGCATAGTAGATGCGCAGAAAACTGTATTAAATTTCTATTATTTCTGATTTTAATTACTTTTTAGATGACACTTTTATACTTTTTAGGTAGATAGCTACATCATCTATATATAATCTCTTCCAATATGTATGTTGCTACTTTCTATTTTGCGACATTGTCAGATCATTAAGAAGTATCAAATCACGATGGTAATGGCTTAATGGAAATCAGTTAAGAGAGAATCCTGTTTGTAGTTGGGGTTGAAATTTGTTTAAAAATATATGTTTAATTTTATTTGAGTCACCTAAGATTCTATGCTTTTAAAATTTTACTCATTAATGTAGAATTCATACATTTCATTATAGTATTATAATCCTATGAGTATTACCAGATGTGAAAGATTCTTTTAGTATCTTGTTGAATCCTTAAAAAAAACTTTGTGGTTTTTTGCTTAACTATTATACATTTTGTGTGGATATTTAGAAAATATAGTTAAATGCAAAAATACAAGGAGGTTATAAAAAATTACTCATAGTCCCATCATTTGAAAACAACCACTTTTCAGATTTGGTATATATCCTTCCACTGACACTGTCTAGATCTGGTGCTTTTATAGGAATAGGTCTTGCCCAACTTTCTTAATTATGTGGTTAAAATTCTGATTAGATTTTCTAACTTTTTTTTTTTTTTTTGGTCTACATATTTTCCCGCTACAAGGGCATAAAGATATTGTCTTAAATATTCTGGTAAATGTTTTAAATTTTGACTTTCACTTGTAAGCCTTTGAGTCCTCTGGAGGTTACGTTTGTATATAGGAATTAGTTTTAATTTTTTTTTACTATAAATAACTAGTCCCCAGATCACTAATCTCTGCAACTTTATCATATATCAGCTTTGCAAATGTTTTCCATTAAATTTTAATATAAAATTAACAGGAGATAATTCATAAGAAATGGTTATTTTTTATTTCCCATCTTTTATTTAGTTTTTATTTAGTTATCCTAAATAAAATTTCTTTCTGATTTCAAGCTAAGTATATCAATCTTTTTATTTTTAAGAGCAGTTATTCTTGTGAAAACTATATGTGAGTCAGTGGTTGCAAAATTAAGTTTGAGGTAATTTAAAGTCATTAATGAAAAACCTTTTGGTTTTCTGCTTTTCTATTTTAGATATGCATCTCTTGCTTTCAAAAAAAACAGTGATGCAAAGATGGCTGTGAAAGAAATGAATGGGCTAGAAATAAATGGAAAATCAGTAAATGTGCGGCTTGTTAAAACTCCTGGAGAATACCCATCACCACTTGCCTCCAAATATGGGAATAAAACTAGTTTGAATAATTTGGAGAAAAGCACCAACAACGAAATCAACTCAGCCATTCCTGTTTCTAGATTGCCCAGAACTAGAGCAAGGCAGCTGGGATCTGAGCAAGATAGCGAGTTTTTTTCTTTTGACCAAAAGGTTAGTTTTCTTGATGGATCCCTTAAATAGTCTTTGTACATACCATATTGCTATAAGCAGCTTTGTAGAATAAATAACTGCAGTATCAGCAGTCTTGAAGTGGGAATAAGAGCAGTAATCTGAATTGTTTTTAACCTTGGATCACCCTAACCTGCTTTTGTACAACTCCACTTGTTCCTGGGGGTAAATCTGGATCTTTTTAGACCTAGCTAAAGAGAAACTCATTCTTTTTAACTTTGGGCTCATTGCCAACCCTTTACAGCTGCAGTCCCCAAGCCCCTAGATCACAGACTGGTACCAGTCTGTGACCTGTTAGGAACTGGGCCGCACAGCAGGAGGTGAGAGGTGGGTGAGTGAGCAAAGCTTCATGTGTATTTATAGCTGCTCCCCATCACTTGCATCACTGCCTGAGCTCCCTCCTCCTGTCAGATCAGCAGTGGAATTAAATTCTCATAGGAGCTCCAACCCTACTGTAAACCGTGCAGCAAAAGATCAATAGCAGCGAGGTTTGACTGCACAGAGACCATACTAAATCAATTGCTTGCAGACTATTATCAAAACTCTTATCAGTGAGTGGCAAGTAACAATGTAATAATATAGAAATAAAGTGTACAATAAGTGTACTTGAATCATTCCAAAACCACCTACCCATCCATCCCCAGTCCTGGTCCATGGGAAAATTGTCTTCCATGAAACCAGTCCCTGGTGTCAAAAAGGTGGAGGACTGCTGCTTTATAGTCTTTTTTTTTCTTTATTCTTGAATAGTACTACTCTATAAATAATTATGCTTTTATAATTCATATTTTACAGCTAACTTTATCTCATAATTGTTAAAACCATAAAATGTAGTCATTTTATTTTCCTATGCCCTCATCTGTACCTCATTACGGTTTTAAACACTATGTGGAAAATGGTGGAAGTTTGCTTTGTTCAGTCTTTCCACTACTCAGCAAAATGCCTGGAATCCTGTAGGCATTCCACAGATCTTTCTTTTTAATGTACATATAGTAAAATGTACTTTTTGGTGTCCATGACTTTAGATGAATGCATATAGGCAAGTAACCACCACCATAATCAAGATACAAAACAGTTCCACCATTCCAGAAAATTCTCTCATGCTCTGATATATTTTCTGTTTTTATAATTTTACCTTTTTTAGAATGTCATGTAAATGAAATCATACTATGTAGCCCTAGTAGTCTGGCTTCTTTCACTTAGCTTAATGCATTTGACATCGATACATGCTGTTGTGTTTATCAGTATTTCATTCTTGTTCATGTTTTGTTCATTTTTATTCAGTTATTTTCTTACTGAGTTTTGAATTCTTTATCAGGTGGGTATGTGATTTGCAAATAATTCTTCTCATCTTGTGCCTTGTGTTTTCATCTTAACACTATCTTAGCAGGAGTTTTAATTTTGTTAAAAGTATCTATTAATTTTACTTTTATAACTTATACTTTTTAGTATTGTAGCTAAGAGATCTTAGCATAATTCAAGTTCACAAGGGTTTTGAGTTAATTTTTATATATTTCAGGTATGAATTGTTTTTGTTTATTTGCATTTGTTTCTGTTTTGCATATGGAATTGTTCTAGTGTCATTTGTTGAAAAGACTATCTAATTTCCATTGAATTACCTTTGCTTTGGTCAAAAATCAATTGCCCCTATTTATGTGAATCTATTTCTAGACTGTAACTGTTCCATTGAACAATTTATCTATTTTTCCACCCATACTATATGGTCTTGATTACCGTAGCTTTATAGTAACTTGAAATCAGGTAGAATGAGTACCCTAACTTTATTATTTTTTTAAATTGTTGTGGCTGTTCTAATCTCTGTCTTGCTATATAAATTGTATAATTCAACTTGGATTTTTATTGGGGTTACTTTTAATCTACAGATGAGCACAAATCCCTTTTAATAAATGGATGAAAGAATAAATATTCATTGAATAAATGAATCTAAATTTTTCCCTTAATAAAATAAAGGGATCTCTTTTAAATATGTCTGTTTTCCAATCCTTTTCTAATTCCTGGAGTTATCCCATTCCTTTTCTATACCATTAGCAACTCCATTTCCACTCACAGACCTTTGTCTCTACCTGGCCATCAGGCATAGCCCTCCTTTGTCCTGACAGGATTTTCACTTTTCTTTGCATTACTTACTATCCTTATCTGTCCTGTGTTTTTATTGGCAAACTTCTCAATGAAGTGATTTATATTCAATCTCTAAATTTCTTTGATTGTCTCTCTCCTCTGACCTATTAATCTGACCTCAGTCTTTAAAATTTCACTTGAACTGTTCTTTCCATTGTCAGTGCTGACCTTTTTATTGGTCTTTCCCCTGTCTGCCTTCTTGACTCCTTGGCCTCTTTAAAATTAGTCATTTCTTTCTTGAAACTCTTTTCCTCTCATCTCAGTGACACTTCATGTTTAGGATGGATTTTTTGTTTCCTTCCTTCCACAGTAGGAAGGAAACAAAGTACAATTAAGTTACATGGGGACATAAACAGAAGGTTTGAGAATTGTGGCTTCTCCACTCCCTTCTCATGTAGCAGTTAATATGGTTTCTTGCCTCTGCATCTCTGTACTCATTCTCCTCCTCCTCCTCTCTGCACACTGGTTTTATCTGCTTATGACTGTTTTCTTTCCCCATTTGGCTTTGTTTTACTTAATTCTGACTCTACAGTATTTTCAGTTTGATTAATTTGCTTCATATTCCAGTGCTACATTCTTTAACAGGAAATCTAATTGATCCGGCTTGTGGTGTTGGTCTTAAATTAGCTCAAAAGACAACATTCTTGGTCCAGTCAGCTGTGGCAGTAGGCTGTGAGGTTGGCAGAGGGAAGGTATAAATAGGGCCCTGTGGGCTATCAGTAGTGGGCTATCTAAGTAGTTTTCTTAGAGTGTATGGTTAGGGAAGCTCATTTTACCATCTTTGTTAAACTATGCTCCAAGTGCTCTTACCTTTGTAGCAATTTCTTTTTCCCTTTTTCTGATTCTAAACATTCTTTTCATTTGTTTGGAAAATATTTATTATCTACAAAGAGACAGAATCATGATGATTAAAAACAACTCTTATATTTATAACCTGGCTCTACCTCCTACTCATCATGTGACTTTGGGAGAGTTACCTAACCTCTCTGAGCTTTTTATCTTAGAATGAGAATAATAGTTCTTACCTCAAATATTTAGAAGTTTAAATGAGCTTAATACAGAAAAATTCTTAGTACAATGTACTGAGCATGTACTCAGTATAATTATTATAAGCTATTACTAGTAATTTGGCTTTTTCTTGGAGAGCTCATTTTTTCTGTGGTTTCAACTATCACTTTAAACTATCGCATTCCTATCTTTTCATTTATTCAACAAATAGTTATTACATACCAACTATGTACATTATTCTAGGTACTGGGAAAGCAACAGTGAACAAAACAGATAAAAATCTGTGCTCTTATGAAGCTTAAATCTAGTGGGGGAGATATGGCAATAAGTAAAATATGTATTATTATGATACGACAGAGCTAATATTTTATGTGTTTTGCCCTGACTTTTCATCTGGGATTTAAAGTCTGAGCCCTTCCTTTGTTGAAATTTTACAGGATTTACAGTGGTTTCCCACAATTCATAGCCTACTTGCATGGTTAATAGTAACTAATTGATCATTTTAATTTTATCTTTTCACAAGTGGAGCGGGCTGCACTTTATATTACTAGTTTACCCCCCACGATCTGTGATGTACTTCTGGGCATATAGTTTGTGTTCATTACATACAGTATTTAGTAAATAAAACATAGAATATTTATAATTACTCTTCAGACGAGCCTTTCTAAGTTAGATTGATTAAAAGAATTAAGCTTTAATGCCCTAAGCCTAAAACATTCATTTTATATAATGGGTTAACCTGTCTCCTGTGCATCTAGAATGGATCTAGTTATGTCTTATCTTTGGGAGGGTTGAGAAAATAGTTACATAGTTTTCTGTGTTCTGTGGTTCAGAGGAGGAATCCAAATTGAAAAAGCTGATTTAGACAGTCTCATAGACTTTGTCATTACTATAAAAAAATATGTTAGGTATGTTTTTTTAATACATGGCCCTGAACATAGCGGAAATAAATTTACTTGGTATAAATAATCTTAAAGTAAAATATTTAGAACATTTTATTTTATTTATAATTTTAAAATTTATTTTAATTGAATAAGCTGGATTATCTCTATGTAATGGTTTTAAGAAAACTTTTAAAATGCTTATTTAGGGTGTCAAGAAGAATTGTAAACAGATTGAATCTGCTAAATTATTACCTGATGCACCTATTAGATTCATACCTCCAAATACATTGAACTTGCGTAGCTTCACCAAGATCATGAAGAGACTGGCTGAACTACATCCAGAATTCAGCAGGTAACAACTAAAAGTATATTTTAATTGGTTTTAAGCTTTTTATGTAAAAGTATAGTGCACTAACTTAGCTATAGTCAGAATGTATTACTTTGGAAAAGACAAATGCTCATGTATGTTTTCCTTTTGCCTAGAGACCATATTATAGAAGCTCTTCAGGAAGTAAGAATAAATCATAAAGGTTTTCTGAATGGCTTATCTATTAATACTATTGTGGAAATGACTTCATCTGTTCTGAAAAATTCTGCTTCCAGTTAGGAATAAAAACAAGAGGTAAAACAATCATTCTTTTTTATTTAAATATTACTTTAAAATTTTAAGCTATTTCATTTTTCATATAAATGATATTAAATTAAAAATAATAAAATATAGAATTTTAAAACAAACATAAAACTATTAATATAAAACCATTCACCCCAAAATTGATTAGTTTAACAGTTATCATCTTACAGTTTGCAGATTAAGATTCAAGGGTGACTTAGCTGGGTAGTTTTAGTTTAGACTCTTTCATGTTGTAGTAAAGAAGTTGGCCTGGACTGTAGTCATCCAGAGGCCATGCTGAGCCTGGAGGATCTCCTAAGATGGCTCATTCACATGGCTGTTGGCAAGAGGCCTCAATTCCTTACTACATGGGCCTTTCCGTAAGGCTCTTTGAATGTCTTTACATTGTGGCAGCTGGCTTCCCCTGAGCAAGAGAGCAAGATAGAAGCTGCTTTGACCTACCCTCAGGAATCACAATCCTTCATTTTGCCATATTCTATTAGATGACAGTCACTACATGCAACTCATACTCAAGAAGAGGGAAATTTAACTACACCTTTTAAAGAAAGGCATATCAAAGAATTTGTTTATATATTTTAAAATGACCGCTGATGAACATAGACATACACACATTATAGGTGTGTAGATGACTCAAGCCAACTGTCCACTGAGAACAACTAGAAAAGCTGAATAAATATAAAAAACATCTGCTTGAAGGCACTTATGAGCTATCAAGATAATGATGAATTACCACATTAGGGTACAAAGAGGAGTCTTGAAGTATGCTCAGTGTTTGGGGCCACTTTCCCCCAGTATTATTTGCAGAGGGAAGTTAGGAATTCGTGGGCCATTTTCATAGCATTGCAGCCCCAGGGGTATAGGGTCTTGGAAATTCTCAGCATGGGAATTGGGACCCCAGAGGGCTGTACTTGAGGAGAATAAGTTTGAACTAGTTATACATGTTCCTCAAAAGGGCTATAACTCAGCTTCAGAATTTAGTCCCTAAATTAGATTGAGGTGATCTTGGGTTATGAGTTCTGCCAGGTACCTGGAAGAAATGAAAGTAAGACTTCTCTGGAAGAAAATAATATTTTAGGCCTCAAATTATTTATGCCTATAATTTTGTACTTGTTAGTTTATTTTATAAGTAAGAACATATAATCAAAAATAGTCATGGCCAGCAGGCACAGTGGCTCACACCTGTAATCTCAGCACTTCAAGAGGCTGAGGCAGAAGAATCACTTGAGGCCAGGAGTTTGAGACCGACACAGGCAACATAGAAAAACCCTATCTCTACAAAAAAGGAGGAAGACATCTCAAAAGCTGAGGGAAAGCTAGGCCTCACACCGGTTAACCAAGTTGTGAATGCAAAGGACAAGTTCTTCAAGGAAATCCAAAGTTCCGCTCCAGTGAACACATGAATGACAAGAAAGCAAAACAGCTTTATTGCTGATACAGAGAAAGTTTGTGTGGTCTGGATAGATCACACCAACTACAACATTCCCTTAAGCCAAAATCTAATTTAGAGCAGGGTCCTCTCTCCAATTCTGTGAAGACAGAGAGGTGAGGAAGCTTCTGAAGAAAAGTATGAAGCTAGCAGATGGTTCATGAGGCTTAAGTAAAGAAGCCATCTCCATAACATAAAAGTGCAAGGTGAAGCAAGTGCTAATGGATAAGCTGTAGCGGGTTATCCACAAGAACTAGCTAAGATAATTGATGAAGGTTGATACACTAAACAACAGATTTTTAATGTAGAAGAAACAGCCTTCTATTAGAGGATATCATCTAAGACTTTCATAGCTAGAGAAGTCAATGCCTAGCTTCAAAGGACAGGCTGACTCTTGAAATGAGCTAACATAGCTTGGTGACTTTCAATTGAAGCAATGCTCATTTACCATTCTGACAATTCAAGAGCACTTAGGAATGATGCTAATTCAACTCTGCCTGTGCTCTGTAAGTGGAACAACAAAGCCTGAGTGACCACACATCTGTTTACAGCATGATTTACTGAATCTTTTTAGCCTGCTCTTGAGACCTATTGCTCAGAAAAAATACTTCCTTTCAAAATATTACTACTTATTGACAATGCACCTAGTCACCCAGGAGCTCCAATGGAGATGTACAAGGAGATTAATGTTGTTTTTACGCTTGGTAACACAACATCCATTCTTCAGCCCGTGGATCAAGGAGTAATTTCAACTTTTAAGTCTTACTATTTAAGAAATATATTTTGCATGAAGATTGCTAAGCCCAGGAGTTCGAGGCTGCAGTGAGCTAATTGCACCACTGCACTCCAGCCTAGGTGACAGAGCAAGACCCCGTCTCAACAACAACAAAAAAAAGAAATATATTTCCTAAGGCTTTAGCTGCCATAGATGCTGATTGCTTTGATGGATCTGGAAAAAGTGAATTGAAAGTTTTCTGGAAAGGATTTATTCTAGACGTCATTAAGAACATTTGTGACTCATGGGAGGAGGTCAAAATATCAACATTAACAGGCATTTAGAAGTTGATTTCTACCCTTACGGATGCCTTTTAGGGGATTGAAGACTTAAGTAGAGGAAGTCAGTGCACACGTGGCAGAAATAGCAAGAGAACTAGAATTAGAAATGGAGCCTGAAAGTCACTAAATTGTTGCAATCTCACCATAAAAGTTGAATGAATGAGCAACTGCTTCTTGTGGATGAATAAAGAAAGTGATTTCCTGAAATGGAACCTACTCCTGGTGAAAATGCTGTGAACATTGTTGAAATGGCAACAAGGTATTTATATTATTACATAAACTTAGTTGATAAAGCAGCAGGGTTTGAGAGAATTGACTCCAGTTTTGAAAGAAATTCTGTGAGTTAAATGCTATCGAACAGCACTGCATGCTACAGAGAAATCTTGTGAAAGGAAAAGTCGATCGATGTGTCAAACTTCATTATTGTCTTATTTTAAGAAACTGCCTCAGCCATCTCAACCTTTAGCAGCCATAACCCTGGCCAGTCAGCAGCCATCAACAGTGAAGCAAGACCCTCCACCAGCAAAAAGATTGACTCACCAAAGGCTTACATGATAATTAGCAATAAAATATTTTAAAATTAAGGTAGGTACATTATGTTTTTAGACAATACTATAGCACACTTAATAAACTATAGTATTTCAGTGTGAACATAACTTTTAATGCACTGAGAAACCAAAAAAGTCACATAACTCACTTTATTGCAGTGGTTTGGAACAAAACCCACAATATCTCCAAAGTATGCCTGTGGTGATTTCTAATATCTGTGTAACTGGAGTTTTAACAAAAAAAAGGAGAGAACAGAAAAAAATATAGCAGATACATTTGAAAAAATTATGGCTCAAATATTTTGAAAATGGTGAAAAACATCAAGACACAAATTCAATAAAACCTTTTTAAATCCAAAGTAGGAAAAATAAAAACCTCAGTACATCAGAGAAAAACTGCTTAAAAAAATCAAAGCCAAAAAGAAAATCTGTGAAGCAGCTAGAGGGAAAAGGCTTATTACCTTGAATGCAGCAATTATACTGAGACCTGATTCTCAATGTAAACTGTCAAATAATTTTATAAACCTCTAGGGTTTTATGCCCCAGAAAAGAGCCTTCAAGAATAAATGTAAAATACATTTTCACACAAATAAAAAAAAAACTAATTTGTTACTTTAGAAAAAGACCCACTCTAAAGAAAGTACTGTAGCATTCTCTGAGAAGAAGGAAAGTAATTTTAAATGAAAACCCAAAGGTACAGGAGAATTGAAGATTTAAAAAGTAATTATGTGGTATATCTCAGTATTGACTTATAAAACAAGAATAATGGTATTGGAGGGGTCTAATTGAAATACATGACAATGCTAGTAACGTTGAGGGGATTAACTATTCTAAGCGCCTTGCAGTTTAGTAAGAGGGTAAAATGTCCTTTTTGGGGGGGTCACCAAGATCACCCCAGGCTCTGTCATTTGCTGCAGGACACACATGACTTAGTAGATAGTTGTATTCAAGGCCGTGATTTATTACAAGATGCAAAGCAAAATCGGCAAAGGGAAAAGACATATCGGATCAAGTCTGGAGGAAATAAGCTTCTGAGATTCTTCTCTCAGTGGAGTTACATAGGGTTTACTGAAATTCCTCCAGTAATCAATTGTGACAGCATCTACAAAATGTTGTCTACCAAGGAAGCTCATTAAAGACTCAACGCCCAGGAATTTTACTGGAGGTTGCTCATGTACAGACCTCTGCCTAGCCATGTACCGAACTTCCAGACTCTCAGAAAGCATAAACCACATTGTTGTGCAGTTTTAAAATGGTAAGGTACTCATCAGTTCTGGAAATGGTGAGAAATGTGCCCCCACCCTCCACCCTGACAAATTGTAGTTTCTAGACATCAATCAAGGGCCACCCTTGCAACCAGGTCTTTTAAGAATAGCAGTCTCAGACCTACTATGTTAACTCTCTTTTCCACACATGTACAAGTTGATATCAGACTCTGATAACTAAAGAATGCAGGTTGTAATTTTTGAGGCAACCCTAAAAGAACAGTTTTAAAAAGCACACAAAAAGGTTGGACCTCTACTTACACACCATACCTAAAAATTAACTCAAAGTGGATCAAAGACTTAAACATAAGAGTAAAAACTATAAAACTCTTAGAAGTAAACACAGTGAAAAACCTTCACAACATTATATTTGGCATTGATCTCTTAGATATGACATCAAAGCACAGGCAGCAAAATAAAAAATAAATTAGACTTTATTAAAATTAAAAGTTTTGAACATGAAAGGACAATATCAAAAGAATGAAAAGGCAACCCACAGATTGAGAGAAAATATTTGCAAATTATATTACATTATTAAATATGGAATGTCTGATTTCCTTAAGTATGAAGTTTGACAGTTGATATCTCTGACACTTCACTTTGACACTTCTTGTTTTATTTTTTATTATGAAGGTATATCCTAAGTCTTTAAAGCCCACATTTTGGCTTATGATTATCTTTCAAAGTTTTTTGGGAGAGCAATTTTTGTGAAACCATGGATAAGTCAAAAATGCATGTTATTTTCAAATATGAGTTCGTGAATCAATGCAGTGGAGACAACTCAAAATATCAATGTAGTGTTTGGGAAGGATATGGCTAGTGAACGCCCAGTATTATGGATGATTTGAAGTTTCAATCTGGTGATTTTAATGTAGAAAATGAGTCACATGGGCAATCTGAGACCAAGGTGGATAATGATGAGCTAAAAGTTATAGTGGAAGCGAATCCGTCTCAGTGGATGGGTGAATTTGCAAGATTTGACATTACTGTTCCAACAACATTAGACCATTTGAAACAAATTGGCAAGGTAAAAAGCTGTATAAATGGGTTCTACATGAATTAAACAAGTGTCAGAAGAGGAATCATCTCAAAGCTTACCTTTCTTTGCTGTCACATCATAAAGGCAAGCCATTTCTACACCATTTTGTTATGTGTGTTGAAAAATGTATTATTTTTGATAATTGCAAGCATTTGGCACAATAGTTGGATAAAGATGAAGTGCCAAAACCAAATATTCATCAAAGAAAGCTAATGGTGTCAGTTTGGTGGTCCAGTGCTGGTATTATCCACTACAGCTTCATGAACCTGGTCAATCGATTACAGCAGATGTCTACTGAAACCAGGTGGATGAAATGATGAGGATGCTTGTGATTAAGCAGCCGAGATTGGTCAATAGAGACAGGCCGATCCTCTTGCAAGACAATGCTCAACCACACGTTGCACAAACGATGCTACTGTAACTACAGAGGCTGGACTTGGAAACTCTCGGTCATCCACCATATTCACCAGACCTTGCACCAACTGACTACCACTTCTTCCAGGCTTTGGACCACTTCTTGAGAGGAAAAATACTCAATTCTCAACAAGCTGGGGAAAACACCTTTCAAGATTTCATTGCCATTCACTCTCCAGGCTTCTTCACTGCTGGCATAAACAAGCTACTGTTAGGATGGCAAAACTCTATCAGTAGTTTAGGTGCATACTTTGATTAATTGTACTGATTCTTGTTTAAGATATAATAAACCACACTTTTGATTTGAAATCAGACATTTCATATTTAATAACCTAAATATATTTTATAAGGGATTGATAGCCAGAATATATAAAGAACTACAACAACTAGAAAACCACCCAATTAATAAATGGGCTAAGGATTTGAGTAGATATTTCTCCAAAGAAGATATACAAATTGCCAATAAGCACACAAAAAGATGTGTTCAATATCACTACTTATTAGGGAAAAACAGTCAAAATTACAATGAGAAGCCAGCACACTGTGGCATGCTCCTGTTGTCCTAGCTGCTCAGGAGGATTGCTTGAGCCCAGGAATTTGAGACCAGCCTAGACAGCATAGCAAGACCCTATCTCAAAACACACAATGTGAGATACCCCACTTCATACCCATTAGGATGGCTGTTACCCAAAAAACAGAAGATAATAGTGTTACGGAGAAACTGGAAGCTTTATGCATTGCTGGTGGTAATGTGAAATAGCACCACTGCTGTGGAAAACAATATGGCAGTAACTCAAGACATTAACAGCATTAATATATAATCCAACAATTCTGCTTCTGTGTATATACCCAAAAGAAGTGAAAGCAGGAACTCTAACAAGTATTTGTACTCCCGTGTTCATAGTAGCATTCACAATAGCTAAAAGGTGGAAGCAACCCAAGTGTCCATTGATAGACGAATGGATCAACACAATGTGGTATATACATATAATGGAATATTATTCAACTTTGAAAAGTAATGAAATTCCGATCCATTACACAACATGGAAGAACTTTGAACATTAAGTGAAATAAATCAGTCACAAAGGATAAATGCAATATGATTCCATTTATACGAGATACTTAAATTCATAGAGACAAAGTATAATGGTGTTTGTCCGGAACTGGGAGAAGGGGAGAATAACAAGTTAGTGTTTAATTGGTACAGAGTTTCACTTTGGGATGATGAAAAATTCTGGAGATTGGTGGTAATGGTTGCACAAAAATGTGAATTTACTTAATGCCATGGAACTGTGCCCTTAAAAATGG
The DNA here is from genome assembly GCA_008750895.1 of Mirza zaza. Taxonomy (NCBI): domain Eukaryota; kingdom Metazoa; phylum Chordata; class Mammalia; order Primates; family Cheirogaleidae; genus Mirza; species Mirza zaza. Next base: position 6,724 of record VSMD01074156.1, on the reverse strand, counting down.
AAAAGTTTGTTATGTATATTTTACCACAAGAAAAAGGGTATAATTCCCATGCTAGTATAGGAGGAGAGATACGGAGCAATAAAAAATAGTACAAAAGTAGGTAACAAAGGAAAGTCAGAAAACACCTAGAAGAGTCAAGATAAATAGGAAGTACTTAGTAAAATGATGAAAACCTAGTATGTCAGTAAATATAACTATAAATTTAAATGAACTAAATATTACTATAAAAGAGTATCAGATTGGATTTTTTAAAAACAAACCTATATAGTATCTTTAGAGACATATCTAAAATATACCAGGATATCAAAAGATAAAAGCATAGAAAAAGAAATAGCCATGCCATATTAGTAGTAGAGAAAGTAAATTTTAAAGCAATTAAAATTATTGAAAGAAATATTCAGTGTACCAGGATTAAATAATAACTCAAAATTCTTTTGCATCTAATAAAACACCTTCAAAATATATGAAACAAATATTTTCAGAACTAGCAAGAGCAATGGCAATTCTGCTATTGTAATGGGAAATTTTAATCATACCTCTTTAACTGATAGAAGCAGCAGACAAATCAATAATGTCATAGAACATTTGAACTATCCAAATAACCAGCTTGACTTACTGGACTTATATAGAACATAGTGCACACAAGAACTGCAAAGTCAAGTCACTTCAGGTCTCCTGAAATATTTACAGTTTGACCATGTGCTGGACCATAAAATAAGTCTCAATAATACCAATGGACTAAAGTTTTCTGACTACAATGCTAATAATCTAGATATTAGTAATGAAAAGTTCTGTTTTGGAAATATATGTCTGTATAACCCGTGCATGAAAGAAATCATAATGAAAATTAGAACATGTTTTAGTGGATGATAATGAAAATGCTCCATGTCAAAACTTGTGGGATATAGTTGAACTGTGCTAACTGAAATGGATAGCTTTAAATGCCCGTGTTACAAAAGAAAAATGACTGAAAATTAATAACCAAAATATAAAACTCAAGAAGTTGAAAAAAAACAAGAAAAGTAATAACCCAAAGAAAGGGCCGGGCGCAGTGGCTCAAGCCTGTAATCCTAGCTCTCTGGGAGGCCGAGGTGGGCGGATCGTTTGAGCTCAGGAGTTCGAGACCAGCCTGAGCAAGAGCGAGACCCCATCTCTACTATAAATAGAAAGAAATTAATTGGCCAACTAATATATATAGAAAAAAATTAGCCGGGCATGGTGGCGCATGCCTGTAGTCCCAGCTACTTGGGAGGCTGAGGCAGCAGGATTGCTTGAGCCCAGGAGTTTGAGGTTGCTGTGAGCTAGGCTGACGCCATGGCACTCACTCTAGCCTGGGCAATAAAGTGAGACTCTGTCTCAAAAAAAAAATAAAATAACCCAAAGAAAGTATAAGAAAGGAAATAATTGAAGTGTGGAAACTAATGAAATAAAACCAAATATACAATAAGAAACAAATCCAAAAGTTGATTCTTAAATATAATAAAATTGATTTTTATATTGATAAATACAGATTTATTATATTAAGTGATATGTGATTAAACTGATTAAGAAAATAATCAAAAGGCACAAATAGCCAAGGTAAAGGATTTTTTCCAAGAAAAGAAGTATGACTACAGACTTCAGAGACATTAAAAAGACAATAGAGGACATTGTGAATGACTTTAATGCCTTTAAAACTTTAGATTAAATGGGCCACTTCATAGAAAAAATTAAACTTAACAGAAATGACCCTAGGCGATACAAGTCCTATAGTTATTAAAGAAATTGAATCATAAATAGAATCCCACAAAATAAAATCCAGGCTCAGATGGCTACATTGATGAATTCTCTCAAAGACTTAAAGGAGAAAGAATATCATTCTAAAAAGTCTTCCAGAGAAATCAGCAGTCTGAACACAAACACCAGTTAAGACATTATAAGAATGGAAAGTCATAGGGCTTTCTCATAAACATGAGTGCAAAAACTTACAAACAAAATATTAGCAAACTTAATTGAGCAATTTATGAAAATAATAATACATTATAGCCAAGTTGACTTCAGGAATGCAAGATTGAGCTAACATTTGAAAATCAATGTAAGAGAGGATAATTGTGTTAATGTTATCAATAGGAACCAAGACCTTTTGTGTACAAGGAAAAGGATATGGGTTAAAAAATAAAAAGTGGAGTTTTAAATTCTATACCATTACATTTGAGTTAGAAGTAATATAAACTCATTTTGTGTTTTAAAAATACATATTTACCATTTCCACAGAAAACACTGAGAAGCAGTGACAACCCAGTTACATTGAGCACAACTAGCATCTAGATTGTCATTTCTAAATACCATTTCCTACTTGTTTTCCTTTTTACAGCCGTACAATTAAATATACTGCTTTATGTTTGCTTTCTTAACTATCTTATCTATCTTGTTTCTGTCCCTAGCAATCTATTCAGCCTAATCTTGATCCAAGTTCCCAAATAATCAGCTAAGTGCTTTTCCTTATTCTTCATACTCCTAAACCAAGTTGTTACATTTAATAGTCTTTATGAGCCATTCCCTTATAATTATTTTAAATTAAGACACAACATACATACAATAAAGAACAGTAATCCAAACTGTACAGCTCAGTGAATTTTTACACGTCTGTGCGCAGGTCTGTATACCAGGTCAAGGTATATAAGGTTTCTAGTATCACAGAAGGTTCCTACATGCCCCTTCTCAGTCATTACCCACACACAACTACCCACAGAGATAAGCCTTACTCTGACTTTCGAGCGCTCAGAATTCAATGAAAACATTAAAATCCCTACCTTCAAAGAACTTACCTTCTAGAAAGGAAAAGGAAATACATCAAGATAATTTCAAATAGTGACAAATATACAAAGCAGAGTAATGGGCTAGAAAATAACTGGGGTAGCTTAGGTACTTCATAGTGAGTGAAGGAGGTTTATCACCTAACTTCAAGTAATTTTCTGTTCAAAACACTGCAGTGTTTTTACCACTTTGACAATTTGGTTTTTTCTGTTAAAACAGTCTGAAAATTCTCTGTATATATAATATCTGGTGGTCTGTTTCTGTTAATTTAGTAAAAGAGTTTAGTGATTTGATTAATCATGAAATAGAGTTTAATGGTAAATGACTTGTATATGATATTCATGTATGTGATAATGAATTTTATCAAAATGATCAGTTTAATAGAGTATGCTGATAACTAATTATGTACTTTTCTGGAATTTTGGATATAGCTTAATTGACACATTTATTTATTATTGATTTCTTTCTTCTCTTCTTGACCCTGTAGGATTTCTTTGGAAAGCATGAGTTTCCTGCTTCAGAGACTGTTCTATACCACTTTTTTGCTAGAAAAAAGTAATAACAAAATGATATAATTAAATAGGCTCTATAGATGGATGTAGCTGTAAAAATATTCTACTTTATAGCCCTCCTTTAAAATCTAGCAACATTTGCTTCTATAATATTGAGATCTTCTCTTTATAAAAAATAGAATTTTAATAAGTTATAAAACTTTAATTTGAACTTGTTAGAGACTTCAAGCTGCATATTTTGGATTAGAAAAAATAGTCTTGTCCACTTAAAAAACCTGTATTAAATTGGTTCTTTAAAATATTGACTGAGAAATCAATATTGAAATCATTTGTGAAATGATTTTAATACATTAAAAAAAATGTAATTTACCTGAAGTGTATGTCTTACTTACAGTTTTCAGTTGTCTTAAGACTCTCACATTGGACCATAGGATAATAGATAAATAAACTGAATCTATAGATAAACAACATTTTGGAACGTGTATATTTTTAACCTTCCAAGATAATTAAATTACTACTGTGATAACATTTGATACATTTTTATGACCTCATTATAAACCATTCAAGTGTATCATCCTGATTTTCACTGGGAATAATGAACCCATGAGTGCTTTGGTAAAGTACTTAAATTTAAATGGTCACCATATTGCTTGCATTCATTTTGTGAGAAGCTATGTTGTATTAGGTTAGAGTGTAAATTAGAACAATTTTAAAAGGCTAATTTTGTGCTTTAATAGCAATATAGAATATAAGCTTCTTTAATTGCTTTTTAAAAATAACACTGTTTAAAGTTGCATTTTTACTAATAGTAAGATTAACATTTAAGTATGCTTTTTCTTCAAATGTTTAAAATGTTTAGAGCATCCAATATTTAGTTGGTGTCACCTAATTAAAAATTACCCATTTAACATTTATATTTGATGTATTTATATTTAATAAAGGCAGCTAATTCATATTGCCACTGTAAATTTAATACTTTCTACAGGTTCAATGGCATTTTCCAAGTGTAAATTAACCTACGAGTATGTATGCAGAATATACATGGATGGTAAGGCTATATATCAAACTACTGGATATCAAAATTTTCTTTTTATAGAATTTTTGAGGATAAGGTTTTATTTCATATATAAATTGGTATCCAGTTATTAACACATCTACTTCACTAGGAATTGGGTTCCAAAAATAAATTCAAATTTGAAAGGACCCTATTTAATGAAACTTGAGAATCATTGGTTTGGGCCTACATCAAATTAGCATCCTAAAATGATGGGATTTTTTTCCCCCTGTATGTATGTTAAATTACATGGTTACTTATATTAAAAGGCTAAATTCAGAATTAGCACTGAATAAACCGGCAACATGGAATAGACATTATTTTCAACCTACTAGCAGAAATAAGTATTAGATCAAGCCCAGTTGGGGCTTGATCTAATTACATGAGCAATTACAAATGACCTCTAGTCATTTGTTTCTAGAAGGAATGATAAAGTGAAATTCCCTTTTAACAGTAACATAGAGACAAAATTACTGCATTTGATTTAAGGAAAGTATAGGAAGAGTTATTTGAAATTATAACTTTCAAGTCTTTTGCAATAAAGAAGTACTCTCCAAAAACTGAAGGTAAGGATCAGGCAACTTATGTAAATTAAAGGGCTTTCAGCTGTGACCAGTAAATTGATAGCTGCTCTTAAGCTTCCCTAGTTAAATTTAGAAACTAGAGTTATATTTCATGAATCTTTTGGAACCTCAAGTGAAAAATCATTGCTTATCATATCATACTCTCTGAAATCTCTAATTTGATTATTAGATAATTACATAAAATTCTTGTAGAATTTAAAGACTGGTCAGATTGTCCCTATTCGGTACTAAAGAGCACTTAACGATATCAACATAGATAGATAGTTATGTTTGGAGATAACCAAAGATCTGGGATGTTATAAATATCCTAAGACCAGGGGTCCTCAAACTTTTTAAACAGGGGGCCAGTTCACTGTCCCTCAGACCATTGGAGGGCCAGACTATAGTTTAAAAAACTATGAACAAATTCCTTTGCACACTGCACGTATCTTATTTTGAAGTAAAAAAACAAATGGGCAGAAACACCCGCATGTGGCCCACAGGCCGTAGTTTGAGGATGCCTGCCCGAAGACTGTCAGCAAAAAAAAGTGGGACTAAAAATTCCTGATTGGCTCTGCCTGATGCCAATACAAATTCTGGTCAAAGGCAAAAATACGTGTGACTGAGAAGCTCAATACAACAGGTAGTTTCAAAGAAATGGTTCTCAACCAGCAATCGGTATATATTGACTTTTAAGTACTGCTTTTTCACTATCATCCATTGTTACTAATTATCAAATGTATACATGGCACATAGTAGTAAAATGTTTAACATGTGGGAAGAACAATGACCTTCTAAAATGTCCTGTTAATGTATCTTACATGGCAAAGGGAATTAAGGTTGCAGATGTAAGTAATGTTAATCAGCTGACCTTGAAAGGGGGAGATTATTCTGGACTATCCATCTGGGCTTGATCTAATTACATGAGTCCTTAAAAGTAGTAGAAGAGGTAAAAGAGAGCATCAGAAAAATGGCATTGAGAGAACTCTACCCAGTGGCTGGCTTTGAGGACAGTAGCCAAGGAATGTGGGTAGCCTGTAGAAGCTGGAACAGGCAAGGAAACAGATGCTCCCTGGAGCCACCAGAGGGAATGCAGCCTTGCTGATACCTTGATTTTAGTCCAGTGAGACCTATGTCAGACTTCCAAGCTCCAGAAGTACAAATTTAATAATAAATTGGTTATTGCTTAAGTCACCAAGTTTATGGTTATATGTTATATAAGCAATAGAAAAACATACAGTTATAATTGTTGTCTCTACAAACTTTCAGGAACAATACAAGATTATTTGTAGATTCTGTGTATCTTTGTCTAAATTTTGACTCTGGTAGGGGAGTTATGTGTGAATTGTGAATGTTACTTAAGTTCCCGGTTACTAGTATTTACACTGAATTTATATTTTAATAACATCATAATAGTTAAGGGTTGATAGTAATGGTCTCCAGACAGATCAGAAGGTGTCTTCCTTATTTATATTGTGGTCATTGACTGTTATAAAGAGCTTTTACTTTAACTGCCAGGAAGCTGAGAGCCAAACTTGTGGTTCATTTTTAATGGTTAGTGTCTAAGAATGCAGGCTCTGAAGGTTTTTTTGTAGAGTAAAGCCTCACTGCCCTCACAGGGATAAAGTGTTTACCGCTGTATTTGTCACAGTGTAAGAGTGTCCAGTCAAGGTGTGCTGCTGCTGGTAGTGCTGTCATCTAGCAGTATATAATGATGCATCTTTTTGCATATTTACTTTGCCCTGATTTTGTTGGAATGAAATCTATTTTACTTCATTCTACTTTCTTTTTTTTTTTTT
>VSMD01074154.1:0-61204 GCA_008750895.1 Mirza zaza | reverse complement strand
TTCACATACCATATAATTAAGCCACTTAAAGTGTCAAATGCATGAGATTTCCAATTTTGATAGCCTCCTACCAATACTTGTTATTGCTATCCTTTTTCACTTAGTCATCCTACTGAGTGTGGTATTTTGTTGTGGGTTTGGTTTGTATTTCTCTAATGACTAATAATGTTGAATATTTCCTCCTATGCTCATTGGCCAGTTGTATATCTTCTTTGGAGAAATGTCTATTGAAATCCTTCTCTCATGTTTAGATCAGGAGTCAGGTGATGCACTCTGGATACTATTCCCTTATCTAATACATGACTTCAAATATTTTCTCACATTCTGTAGGCTATCTTTGAATTGTCTTGATGATGTTCCTTTCATTCACAGAAGCTTTTAATTTTAGCAAAGTCCAGTTTACCTTTCTTTGTTTCTTATGCTTTTAGTGTTGAATCTAAAAACCCATTGTCTAACCCAAAATGATAAAGGTTTATTCCTATGTTTTCATTTAAGTGTTTTATAGTTTTAGCTCGTATTTAAATCTATGGCTCATTTTGAATTAATTTTTTTGTTTGATATAAGGATTAAATTCATTCTTTTACATAGTGATATCCAGTGTTCTTAGCACCATTTGTTGGTAGGACTATTCTTTCTTTGTTGAATTGTCTTGGTGTTCAAAATTAAAAATCAACTGATAATAAATGAAATGGTTTATTTTGGACTCACAATACTATTTTAGGGATTGATATGTCTATCATTCCAGTACCACACTGTCTTGATTACTGTACCTTTGTAATAATTTTTTATATTGACAGATGTATTTAATTCATCTTTGTTTTTTTCCAAGATTATTTAGAATTATGCTGAGTCTGATGAATTTAAACATAAATTTTAGGATCACATCAATTTCTTCCATAAGCCTTCCATGAGCCCCCAAATACAGCAGAGATTTTAATTGATATTGCATTGTGTTGAATCTGTAACTTTATTATTAAGTCTATGGTTCATGAACATAGGTTATGTTTTCATAAGACATTCTTTAATTTCTTTTAAAAATATTTTGTGATTTTTAATGTACAATTAATGTGCTTTTTGTTAAAACTTTACACTTAAGTGTTTTTTTCTTTTTAAATACCATTATAAATTGCATTGTTTTCTTAATTTCATTTTTGAGATGTTCACTGCCAGTGTGTGTGTGTGTGTGTGTGTGTGTGTGTGTGTGTGTATGTATATATATATATGTACCCTGCCATCTAGCTAAACTTGTTTATCTGTTCTAATAATTTCAATATATTCCTTAGGAGTTTCTATATAAAAGATCATGCTCTATTAAATTGAACTAATTTTATTTATCTTTCAATATTGATGCTTTAAATTTATTTTTCTGGCCTAAGTAACCTAGCTAGTATCTCTATTATGATGTTATATAGAAGTAATGCAAATGTATAGATTTGCTTTGTTCCTCATCATAGAAGAAAAGCATTAAGTCTTTCACTATTAAGTATGATGCTAGCTATGGATTTTTTGTAAGCTCCTTTTATCAGGTTGAAGAAATTTCTTTTTTTCTGCTAGTCTGTATAATATTTTCATCATGAAAGGATTTCGTGTTTTGGCAAATGCCTTTTCTGTGTCTTCTTAGATGAGTGTGTGGTTTTGTCCTTTATTCTATTAACAAGGAGTTTTTGTAATTTTGAAAGAGTTTGTGAAGGATTAATCTTAATTCTTCTTTAAATTCTTGGTATAATTCACCAAGCATTTGTGAAACCATCTGAGCCTGATTTTTTTGGAGAGAAATTAATTAATAATTCAATCTCTTCACCTGCTCTAGATGTATTTAAATTTTCTGTTTTCTAAAAGATAATTTTAGTTTTGATAGGCAGAATAATGGTTTTCTAAAAATGTCCATATCCTCTTCCCTGAAACCTGGCAGAACAAGAATTCAAATGTGATTAAGAACCTTGAGATGGAGAGATTTTTCTGGATTATCCAGATAAGACCAAGGTTATTATGAGGGACTTTATTAGGGAAAGGAAACAGGAAAGTCAGATGAGGAATTATGATGATGGAACCAGGAGTCATAGTCAGAGAAAGCTTGGAAGATGCTATGCTACTGTCTTTCAAGACAAAGAAGGGGACAACTTAGCCAAGAAATGCAGGCAGCATTTAGAAGCCAGCAAAGGCTAGGGAATAAATGTTTCTTTATAGCTGTGATTCCCAGTCCCTGGGCTGCAGACTGGTACTGGTCCATGGCCTGTTAGAAAACAGGCCGCACAGTGAAGTGAACAGGATAGTGAGCAAAGCTTAATCTGTATTTACAGGCACTCCCCATCACCAGCACCACTACATAAAATCCATCACTGTGACACTAAAACCAGGTGCTCCATTCTGACATTAATTCTTGACTCATAATAGATTCTAAAAATTCCTGGTCATGAAATGTCAGCAGATTAGCATTGCATTTTGGGGGGTATGATGTTAAAGTCTAACCTTCTTAAATCAACATAAGAATTTGCCTAGGAGTCTGCATTTATGATCTTAGTACTGCCCACCCTGAGAAAAGAATTCAGAGCAGATAAGGGGAACCATTACTTCTTTGAATTAAAGTTGAACTTGATTGCAAGAGTTGCCGCTGAAGATTCTTCGACCTAACAGATTTTATTATATTGCTTAGAGGCCAGAAATTGCCTAATTTACCTTTTCTCTCACCAGCTTTAAAATCCCTTCTTCCCTGTTTTTTATTGGTAGATGACTTGTTTAGAATTTGTCCCCTTCTTGTTTCAACAGTGAGGTTTACCAGAACCTTTCAACTTGCCTAAAGTCTCTGTCCTAGTTTATGTCAGCTGCTACTGATGGCCTTTACATCCTATCACATAAACATTGGAATGATATACTGAATGGATAGAATTGATTGTCTTTTTGTCTTATGATAATAATTGGCAAAGAATCCTTGATATCAGAATTATATCTATATGTTGGCACTATTTCTTCCTTTCCTTTACTTTTATTCAAGAAATAATTATTGTTTAAAAAGTGCTCTGGCAGTTAATCATTCATTCATTAAAAGAATAAAGAAAGAAATACCACGTACAGAATACATTTTGGAAGAAACAAGTGAATAATGCCTAATTCTTGCCCTTAGCATGATCTTTCAAGTTTCTTTGTAATTGCTCTATTTGGAGACTTGATGGCAACTGAGAGATGTGACTATCAGTGCAGTGTTTGTGTGTTTGTATGTGCTATTTTTTTAACAACTGTTTGTTTTCATATTTTATTCATTGGAATGGATTAAGTCACAATTTTGGATCAAAATAAAGGTTTCTCTCATTGGATTTGGGACAGTTGTGAAAGTGTAAATAATTTTTCCACTGCTTTAGAGTTCTAATTCAGGACATTAAAAGTTATTTATACTCAAAAATTTACCAGCAAATAGGGTTCAGTACTACCAGATGCTGACTTTTTACTAACCTTGTGCTTTTGAGTATATACATATAGTAAAACGTGATATTTATAAGCTATTAGGATGATTTTCCAATCATGCATTTTTTTCTTACAAAACATGTCAGCATTAGCAGAAGAGAAAGAGGTTATAGACTGGTATTTAAAGTAACCAAAATTGCAAATTATAGTTCTATTTTATCCTTCACTCATCTAAGAAATTTATCAAAGCCTACCATTTATGAACATTTCTTGTCAAGAAAAAAATAGGAAAGGCAAGGATGGAGGCTATAGCTCAGATATTTAAATTTATAATGCACTAGAATTGATAAAAGAAGTACAAAAATGCAAAGGAGCACAGTTAAAAATAAATGCCATAAATATGGTTCATACAGTAATTGTTAAAAGAATTCAAATGAGTATAACGTTCTTAACTGTCACCAACTTATCCAGATCATTTTTAAAATTCCCAGTCTTTAATTAGAATGCTCTTTTGTTATTTACCCTATTTTTCTCAACAAAGTAAAAAGTAACACCTTGGGACTTATTCAGGGCAGCCTGATGTTAAAAATCCATGGAAATAAATTTTCTCATCTGTCAAGGGCTTTCTTTCTTTGGAAAGAGTTTTTGCTTATTCTTATTGTTGTTGTTCTTCTTCTGAATGTTCCCAGTTTAATCAAAGAAAAGCTTTTGAATTGTCTTATAGTTAAGTTTATCCTCTTGCTTTTTTCCTCTACATGTAAACAACTCAGATTTTAATTACACAGTTCATTATGTACAAACTGAATTAACTCTTTGAGTATATTTTCTAGATGAGATAGGAAGATAATAGATGCACCCTTCCCCTCATTGGCTCTTAAATATTTCCTTTATTTTTTTTTACTGTAAGAATGAAATATTCATTTTTTGATCTTTAAATATGCTAGATTTTATTTCACACATTCTATTGATTTTAATAGAGTAATTAAATGTTTGTTTTTTCAGTTTGAACTAATCAATATCAACTTAAATTTTTTTTTAATTTTAGCATATTATGGGGATACGAGTGTTAAGGTTACGTATATTGCCCATGCCCCCCTCCCCCCTCGAGTCAGAGCTTCAAGTGTGTCCATCCCCCAAACTTTGCACATCTTACTCGTGTTTGTGTATACCCATCCCCTCCTCCCCCCTCCCACCTGCCCGACACCCGATAAATGTTATTCCTATATGTCCACTTAGGTGTTGATCTGTTAATACCAATTTTCTGGTGAGTACATGTGGTGCTTGTTTTTACATTCTTGAGATACTCCACTTAGTAGAATGGGTTCCAGTTCTATCAACTTTTAAAAATATTTTTACAAAATATCTAAACAGAAAATATAAAAGAGTTATATTTTAAAGGGAAAGATAAAGCGATTTCTCAACTCCCTTCCATACCCTAAGGTGACTAGCCAAATTATGCTAATCTTATTTTTTACATGAGGGTGAAATTGGCACATAATGAGCACTGGCTGTCAGTTTCTCCTACAGATTCAACAGGTTAAGCAGTTGATCAAACCAGTTGTTTTTCTATATTGGACTTAGGTTAGAATCAAGCAGAATAATTTCAAATATACTTTGTGCAACACCTCAAGGGATAAATGGTATAGAATAAGGACAATAACATCTATGAAACACTGTGATAGTCACAGTATTGATGAGGATGTTTTTGTCCTTAAGTAACAGTAAATTTTTATTCAATTTAAACTCAAGGAAAATTTATTATCCCCATAAAAAAAGTATAGCGCTGCTGTGGTTCCAACAATGGTTAATCCAATGATCAATGATGACAGGAAGGATTCTAGCATCTTTATGCCATTTTCAGTTTGGTATTTTCTGTAGGCTCATAGCAAGATGGCTGCAGTACCTCTAGATATTAAAACATTATCTGGAAATAAAATGCTGTTTATAGAGTATCACACTTAGGAGGAAAGAAACCCTTCTCCTAACTCTTCTGTAGATCACTTCTCATATTCACTGCCCAGTATAAGATCATATGTCTAGACTTAGATCAGTCACTGGCAAGCTATATGGGAGTGTTATGGTTAAATGAGACAAATTAGAAACTAATCCTAAAGCTTGTAATATGTAGACACTCCCCCAAATCACAGTGCTTTGTGGAGAAGTGTGGATATCTGTATAATATCAGACTTGTATGAAATGAGGAAGGGTGTATAAGTGAAGGAGGTGCTATTACAGATATGTGCTACAGTAATTTACAGTACTATAAATTACTTCATCCAACTTCCTAATAGCTCTAAAATATAGGTTTTTACAAATTAGAACTTGAGACCTGGAGAGGTATATGATTTTCCCCAGATAAAAAAGCTACAAAGCTGTTGGACCAGAATTAGAAACTTTGTCCAATTCCAAACCTGTGTTCTTTCCACCAAACCATGTGTTATTGATCTAGAATCCCTAAATAATCTAAAAGCTTGTTAAAATAATTCCAATTTTCCCAAATATAATGATGTTAGAAAATCATTTATGAGCTTTCAAGGTAAAATTTGAAAGTTTGCAAAGTATTTCTTCTGTTTTACAGCTCTTCTTTTCCAAGATTAATTTCCAATTAAATCTCACTGGAAGGAAAAAAAAAATTATGCCAAAGCAAAGCAATTAAACAAATGACTCTATATCTTTTGGGTTTACATTGTATATAAAATGTTTATAGAAGACACAATGTCTAGCACCTTTTAGAATGTGTCAGCAAAAGAATCAAAATTCTTTTTGATGAAGATAAAATTTTGTATTTACTCACCAATAATTTAAGAGTGCTTTAGGGATGAAAGGATTAATATCCTGCCTGAGTCAAAACAATTAAAGCTTGTGAATAATCAAGGTTCAGGCTTGCTGAGTCTTTTAAATTGAAAATGACCTGCCAAGAGTGATCTTTTTTATTTGGGAGTTTATAAGTATTGGACCTAATTATAAGCAAAAGCAGGACACAAAGACTAAGGATGAAAGTGGTTTAGAAAAGGTATTTTCTCCTGTAAACCTCAAAGCCCAGGAACATATAAGAAACATAATGTGAAGTGAGGTCTTGGCTAAGACATTAAATGAAGCACATAACCAAGGATTGAATGACGGATGGAGCAGAATGAGATGGTAAGCTTTTATGCTTCTTATTTTAAAAATAAGCAGGAGACTAGGGTGTGTGTGTTCATGTTCTGTGTGTGTGTATGTTGTATGTATGTGTTTTGGATGATGCTATGGTTTAAACATGTCCCTCAAAATTCATGTGTTGGAAATTTAATTCCCAATGCAATAGTATTAAGAGGTGGGGCTTTTGAAAAGTGATTAGGTCATGAGGGCTCTTCTGAATTAATGTCATTATTTTGGAAGTGGGCTCCTTAACAAGGTAGTAGGCTTGTTATAAAAGTGAGTTTGGCTCTCCTTTGCTCTCTCTCTCACCATGATATGCCTTCTGCGTCCGTGTTATGATGCAGCAAGAAGGTCCTAACTAGATGTGGTCCCTTGATTTTGGACTTCCCAGACTCCAGAACCAGAAGCCAATAAATTTCTATTCTTTATACATTACTCAATTTCAGTTATTCTGTTGTAGCAGCACAAAATGGACTAAGGAAGATGGAGTGAGCAATTTTAGAGTTTTCCAAATACTTAACATCTGGACTGTAACTTTAAATTTCAAATGAGAGTTTTTACCTTCTTTCTTTCTACTACTTGCCCTATAGTCTCTAAGTAAGCTAAGTCAGCTAAGTGGATGGAGTTGGAAAGAAAGTACAAAGAGAAGAGAATAAAATAAGCCATATCCATCCTTTTGAATGAGGCCTTCTAAGTCCAGTTAAGAGAGAAGAATGAATGTTTAAACCTAATGAGAGATTGCAACCTGTTTTTCCATTATCCTAGGTTCTTTTATACCTCAAAAAGTGGGTCTAGGCCGGGCGCGGTGGTTCACACCTGTAAGCTTAGCACTCTGGGAGGCCAAGGCAGGGGGATCGCTTAAGGTCAGGAGTTCGAAACCAGCCTGAGCAAGAGCAAAACCCTGCCTCTACTAAAAATAGAAAGAAATTAATCAGCCAAGTAAAAATATAGAAAATATTAGCTGGGCATGGTGGTGCATACCTGTAGTCCCAGCTACTCTGGAGGCTGAGGTGGAAGGATTGCTTGAGCTCAGGAGTTTGAGATTGCTGTGAGTTAGGCTGATGCCATGGCATTCTAGCCTGGGCAACAGAGTGAGACTCTATCTCAAAAAAAAAAAAAAAAAAAAAAAAAAAAAAAAGAGGGTCTATTGATCATTAAAGTGAAAATAAATTATATTTGGTTCTCTAGAATGGCATTAAACAATGGAAAAATAGAATATCCACTATCACAGGAAAAATAAGACTATGCCATGTGCTATCATTTTACCTCACATTATCCAGATTGTTCAATGAGATACTTATAAGAATGTTCGACTTTAATGAAATATGCTGGCTAAGTAAAGGAAAGAAATTCTTATAGCCAAAGCAGGGCTTTCTTTTTACATAGGCCCAATTCAAGGATACACATTATTATATCTATAGGCCAACTTGTCAAATAAGCATTAACACCCACTAACATAAATCGTTTATTCTGATTTAATTAGAATAAACAAGGCATCAAACCTTAAATTTTGCCACAATTTTTAAATATGAAATTAACCAATATTTTCTTGCCATTTTCTCCTCTTCATTTTCTGTTTCTACTCATTTTTTGTTTTTCTAGGGAAAAAAGAAGCATCAGTTCTGAATCCATCAGTTTGGAGGAAACTTAATTATTTGAGACACAATTGTTCAAAGATGCTGTCACCAAGGTGACTTATTAGTTACAGCTTAAATGGCAGGTCTCAAAGACTTAATCAGCTCCTCAGAGGGCAAGTCCAGAAACTTTATCCATGTAACAGATTTAATTATCTAATTTCATATGATGTTTTGAGAAAAATTTTGTGCAGTGAAATTTCCTCAACAAAATTTATTGAGCCTGTCAGATTTTCAATCACCTCCCTCAAATGTTGTAACAAAAATAGCAGTCAGGATTATCTTGTACACAAATATAACCAATAATATCATTGCTTTTAGAAGACATTTACTGGTATGTTTTGGAAATTAGCACCAAATTCAAATTTTTTACCCCAACCCTGTATGACCCATTCTCTTCTTGTCTCTCCAGCCCCACCAGACCTTGTTGGACCCCTTCCATGTTCATCGTGCTTCAGCTATGCTGATCGTCTTTCAGTTTTATCAATGTGCAAAGCTTGTTCCCCCTCAGAGCTTTTACACATGTCTATCTGCCTGGGATTCTTTTTCACACTTGCTCCAGGATCGCTCTCTTCTTTGCATTTATAGAATATTCCAAAAGTTGTCCTTATGTGTATTCTGTGTTTGTTTTAAATTCTACCTTTTTACCTAAGACTAAACTTGTTTCATCACACAGAGAAAAAATATGAATTCCTTATATATGATATCTATATATTTATGTACATTTATATATATTTATTTATACATGAACCAGTGTTCTAATATATGTATGCGTGTGTGTGTGTGTGTACACATATACATAACCTTATGAAGCATAAACAAGAAAGACTTCCAAAAAGATGATTAAAAACATGCAAATCAAAGTTCTAATATTTACTTCTCCCATTTCAACATACTGTGGTCCTCTGGGTAAACTCATCCCATTTATGTGGGCTCTGCAATCTATAATAAGTGGACTAACTTCTTCTTATTCACCATTGTATTCTCAGTCCTCTGTGTCTCACATAAAGTAGAAGTGCAGTAAATGATCATTGAACACATGCATGAACAAAAAATTAATGAATCTTTATGCCAAAGTGTAAAGACAATAACAATAAGAAAGAACAATAAGAAAGCAATAACAATAAGTAAGAAAAAAAAGAAATTATAGAATGGAAACTTCTAAAATGAGGTATGCTTGTATGTGTTGGTTTTAATATTTTTTCCATGAAGTCATTTTGTGCCTTTTGTTGGATAGGTCCACATTTTGGGTCTATAAATAGCAGATGTCAGTGATAGAATTCTATTCTTTTGAGGAAGCAAAGACACCTAAATATCTCACTCACTTCACAAAAGCCCTTTTAATCAATGAGGCAATTATTTATCTTCTATTTTGCAAGTTGATTTTCTCATCAAACAAATCACTAAAGGAAAATAGCCAAAAAACAAAGTTTGGGTCAGTCCAGCCAGCATTCTTTATTTTTTTTAATAAATAAACTTTATTTTTAGAGTAGTTTTAGGTTCATAGCAAAATTAAGCAGAAAGTGATGAGTTCCCATATATGCCTTCCAAAACATACAATCTCCACTGCTATCAACACCCCCCACCACAATGGTATATTTGTTAAAATAGATAAACCTACATTGATATACAATTATCACTCAACACCATAGTTGTACATTAGGGTTTACTCTTGGTGTTGTACATTCTATAGGTTTTAAAAAATGTATGATGACATGCCTCCACCACTGTAGCTTTATACAGAATAGTTTCACTGTCCTAAATATCCTCTTTGCTTTGCCTATTCATCTCTCCTTCCCTCACTCTTCCATCTCTCCCTGGAGAGAAGATTGGCAACTACTGATCTGTTCCTTGTCTCCATAGTTTTGCCTTTTTCAGAATGTCATATACAGGCACACCTTATTTATTTACACTTTACTTTATTGTGCTTCACAGATATTTCATTTTTTACAAATTAAAAGTTTGTGGTAATCATGCGTTGAGCAACTCTATTGGCTCCATTTTTTAAACCACATGTGCTCACTTCATTTTTCTGTGTCACATTTTGGTAATTCTTACAATATTTCAACCTTTTTCATTATTATTTTATCTCTTGGAGTTATCTGTGATCAGTGACCTTTGAAATTACCTTTGTAATTACAGATGTGGTGGAAATTGCAAGAGAACTAGAATGAGAAGTGGATGCTGAAGGTGTGATTGAATTGCTGCCATCTCGTGACAACAGTTGATGGATGAGGAGTTGCTTCCTATGAATGAGCAAAAGAAGTGGGTTCTGGAGATGGAATCTTTTCCTGGTGAAGATGCTGTGAACATTGTTGAAATGACAAAAAGGACTTAGAATATTCCACAAACTTAGTTGATAAAGCAGCAGCAGGGTTTGAGAGGATTGACTCCAATTTTGAAAGAAGTTCTACCGTGGGTAAGATGCTAGCAAATAGCATCGCATGCTACAAAGAAATCTTTCATGAAGGGAAGAGTCAATCAATACAGCAAACTTCATTATTTCAAGAAGTTGCCACAGCCACCTCAACCTTCAGTAACCACCACCCAGATCAGTCATCAGTCAGTTGCAACCAACATTGACTCCAACAGCAAAAAGATTATGTCCGCCTAAAGGCTCAGATGATCATTACCATTTTTTTAGCAATAAAATACTTGTTAATTAAGGTATGTACATTGTTTCTTAGATGTATGCTATTGCATACTTAATAAACTACAGTATATTGTAAATATACATTTTATATATACTAGAAAACAAAAAATTGTGTAATTCTCTTTATTGTGATAGTCTGGAACCAAACCCACAATGTCTCTGAAGTACGCCTGTAGTTGGAATTATATAATATTTAGCCTTTTGAAATTGTCCTCTTTCACTTAGCAATATGTTAATAAATTTAAGTTTTCTCCATGTCTTTTCATGGTTTGATAGCTCATTTTACCACTGAATAATATTCCATTGTCCATAGATGCACCTGTTTATTTATCCATTCACCTACTGAAGCCTACTGAAAGACATCTTGGTTGCTTTCAAGTTTTGGCAATTATGAATAAAGCTTCTATAAACATTAATCTGCAGGTTTTTGTGTGGATATAAGCTTTCAATTTATTTGAGTAAATACCAAGGAGCTTGATTGCTGAATCATATGGTAAGAATGTGTGTAGTGTTATAAGACACTGCCAAACTGTCTTTCAAAGTGGCTGTACCACTCTGCACTCTGACAAGCACAAAAATGAGAGTTCCTGTTCTACATCCCTGCTAGCATTTGGTGGTGACTTTGGCCATTCTAGTATAGTGATATCTAGATATAGTG
This sequence comes from Mirza zaza, assembly GCA_008750895.1. Classification (NCBI taxonomy): domain Eukaryota; kingdom Metazoa; phylum Chordata; class Mammalia; order Primates; family Cheirogaleidae; genus Mirza; species Mirza zaza. Next base: position 49,722 of record VSMD01074154.1, on the reverse strand, counting down.
ATATCTCATTGCTATTTTAATTTTCAATTCCCTGATGACATATGATGTTGAATATATTTTTCTATGCTTTCTTGACATTTGTAATCTTCTTTGGTAAGGTATACATTTAGGTATTTTGCTCATTTTTAATAGGGTTGTTCATTTTCTTATTGCTGAGTTTTAAGAATGTTGTATATATTTTGGATAACAGTCCTTTTTCACATGTACCTTTTGCAAATAATATTTCCTCCCAGTCTGTACTTTGTCTTCTCATTTTTTGACATTGTCTTTTACATAGTAGTTTGTTTAATTTTTAGGAATTCCAGCTTATCACTTATATCTTTCATTAATCATACCTTAGGGCTATATCTAAGAAGTTACTGTCATACCCAATATGATGAAGATTTCCTCCCGTTACCTTCTAAGAGTTTTATAGTTTTGCAATTTATTTTTAGATTTATGAATCATTCTGAATCAATCTTTGTGGTGAAGACTTTAAGGTCTGATAGAGATCATTTTTTTTTCATCCTTTTCATTTTTTATTTAAGTTGCTTTAGGGAATACAAGTTGTTTTTGTTACATAGATGTATTGCATAGTGGAAAAGTCTAGGCTTTTAATATACCCTTCACCTGAAGAGTATACAGTGTGCCCAGTAGGTAATTTTTTATCTGAACTCCCTTTCTATCCTCCTCTTTCTGAGTCTCCCATGTCCATTAATCACTCTGTTTGAGTATGCATACCCTGTTGCAGAACACTAGCTTATCCAACCATGAGAGCTAGTTAAGCTAGATAAGGACTGTCATCTTCTTCTCTGATGCTGAGGCTTGAAGTCTACTGACAGGCAGTCAGGAAGGGAAGATGACGACTAGGGTGAAATCTAGGGTGACGACTAGGGTGAAATCTAGGGAAGATGACGACTAGGGTGAAACATGAGCTGGAACCGCATCAGAATGAACTGAACCACTTGTTGATTCTTATTGCTTATGACCTTGATGATGTTCTTTTTTTTATATTTGAAATCAATGTCAAATTTTTTTATGATTTTAATTGACAGTTAAAGCTATTTGCATTTGGATAGGTAATATGTAAACATCCATAAAAATCCTCAGCGTACTAAAGTGGTATTCTTTTCAAAACCTGTTTCCTAGCCACCTCTTTATCTCTCAGAAGCAACCATTTATTTCTTTCTTACATATTCTTGCAGAGATAGTTAAGCTTTTGTAATGACATGTATTTAGATGATAAACACTGGAAAAGCTATATGATGTGTTAAGATATTGAAACACTTCTTACTATACCAGTTTACAAATAGTGGATGCCGTGAACTTCTCTAATCACCCTTACCTTCCAACTCCCTGCTTTGGTACACGCCCATCTTCCCTAAGAACAACAAATGAAGCATTTATGTCTGGCATAGAAGGGACACAGGGACCCTGTTCTGGTGATCTAATACCCATTTTGATTGGTCACCAATATCCTAGCTCACATCTACTGAGCTTCCTATAATTTCATCTAAGGTTGATGTGACCATTTCTGTGAAATCTTCAATTTGCTTCAATCTAACAGCATCTTGCCTCAAGGCTATTACATCTCTTCAGTTTTGACCTTCTGGTTGTGCCTCTTATTTCAGAAATGTGCTCTGACAGCTTTTTCTATGATTTGCAGCAGCAAGATTTTATATTTTCTTAGTCAACATTAATAAAATATCATTACTCTGTTACTAAACCTTCACCGGAGCACTAATATTATTGTGGCCTTGTTTGTAAACTAGGTTGATAAGGTCTAGAAAAATATAGTTCACATAATTATTCTTCTTGGAATTGAAAATTTTCAAAGAATACAAAATATTTGTGAAACTTTGATATGAAATGTTGTTGGAATATACTAGCAATCTCCAAAAAAATCTATTGTTCTAAAATTTCTAATTCAAAAAGAACAAGTAATTTTCACCTATAAGAGTTTAATGCCTGCACTATTTGACCATATTTTAGTGTCAAAGCTTCTACTTAGTAAATTTATGACACCAAAGGATCATTTGATATCTGAAAAGCCCACAGTGCTCCAGGAATATTTTATCTATTAGCTTCTCTAGAATCATGATTTTCTCCTGAGTGTATATGACACAAGTGAAACATCTGATACTGACCCAGTCTACCTGAAATTTAGAATATAGGAAGTGGTTATGTATTATACTTGGGAGGCTGAGGCAGGAGGATCACTTGAGCCCAGGAGTTTGAGGTTGCTGTGAACTATGATCATCCCACGGCCCTCATGCCCAGGCAACAAAGTGAGACCCCATCTCTAAAAGAAACAAGGAAAAAATGTTTCAGGTAACCAAAAAAAATTTTGACTGACTTGTTAACACACACACACATACACATTCACTGTCTACTTGTACTTTTCACATGAACTTTTATATATTTGTATAAAACATCATAATTCAATTTTAACTTGACAAGGGCCTATGTAAAATATCTGTACATCTTTTCTAAGTCAGAAAGAAAAAAAAAATATTATGCAGGGGAATGTTAATCACAGGCATTATGAAAATAAGAATGAGTTTTAATGTACTCTAGCTGTGTGCTCAGGACATGTCCAAGAAATTAAATTAAGAATTACAGAATCTTAGATTGATAGCTGATTAAAGGAAAAGGAAAATTTGCTCTAAAAAGATACACCCTCAAACAAGACGTGTCAGAATTTATAAACTTAAACTCTAATTAATGAGTTGATAAACCAAAATTACAAGACACAAAAGGGAGAAAGCTCTTTGAATGAATGAAGGCAGCATTAATAATTTATAACTGTATATAAATTTGTTTTATTCCTCAATGTTTGTTTAGGTCATTTAATGCAGTTTGGAGTACTGAATTTCAGTTTTCTTCTGCTTCGTGTGTACGTGTGTTGTAGGGGGCTGGGGTAGAATTTTCTTCAGCTAATAAGTTTTGATTTGCCTTTTCTGTTTTCTTCTGACACAGCTACGTATGGAGATGATTTGTTTTCCATTTCAAGGCATTTTGTGGACTGGGTGGCTAGCTCATGAGTGTCCTCTTCTGGCAGGATCGTGAACCTCAGCTTCTGTAAGTTAGGATGTTAATATTAGTGGTGAGAGAAGGAAGGGGTTTTCATGTCTTCTCCCACCCCACTTTTGTTTCTTCATGATACTTAATGTTTCCTTTTATTCAGTTTTGCTCTTTGCAACCACATTGTAAGGAGCGCCTCTCCTCATGTATTTATCTGATTTTACTTATACTTCGAGTCTGCCCTATCCAGTCTTTCCCATTTTCAGTCCCCTTCCTTACAGCTGGTGCTATGAGCTACCAGATTATAAATCTGTGTGTTTTATTTTGCCATTTGCTGTTGGGTTTTCTCTCCCTTGCCTAACTTTCTACCCTCCAAGCCTTATCTGTGTCTTCCAGGCCTCTCTCCTTTTGTTAACTGCAGCTCTTATAAGTCTCTTCTTCTCTACTTTTTACTCTCAACAGGTTTGACACTGCAGGGGGAAGCTCCAGTTAAACGTGGTCTGTTTGAGCTCCTTGTTGATCTTAAGTATTTATTTTGGGGGGATGTGGAAGGGGGAGAATGTGGAGAGATTCAAATTCAAACCTCTTTTATGTCCTAAACTTCTAGTGCTGTCTCTTTATGTGCACAGCATTCCATTTTTCCTTGTACATTTGAAGATTTCATGTCACTCTAACCTTCAAATTTGTCTCTATAAAGGAACATTTTTATCAGCAAATTATGTATTGTCTCCCATTTTTTAAAGAAAGAAAGGACAAACTTGCATTTTGTCCACATTTGCCCACAGCTTGAATTAATCAGCTCTTCTTTAAAGCCAAACAGCTCTAATGCATCATGCATGTACTATCTGCACATTTCTCCTCCCATTCCCTTGAACTCACTCCATTTCAGTTAGTGTTTCCTCTGCTTTGTGGCTATTGCTATTATCAAGGTCATTATGACTTCCCAATTGTTAAATCATTTTCATCTAATCTCATCTTATCCTCAACCATCATGATTATTTAACACACTTGATCACTCATTTTCTTCCTACTCTTTCCTCATCTGATTTCTGGAATAGCATGACTACTTCTTTCTTACCTACTGCACTGCTTAAAAGTCTTTAATCTCGCTTGCTGATTCCTTTGTATGTTGTTGTTGTTTTATCTCACTGCTATTTTCTAGTGTGCCTTGGAATTAAAATTTTGGATATCTTTCCTATTCTGTTTCTACACTCTCTTCAAAAGATGATTGAGATTGGAGTTATATAAAAGCTGGTTAATGGAGTTCTGACAAAGACAACAAGAGAAGAAGGGACCAAAGAAAAATAGAGATGATATCATAAATGCTTACAGGGAAGTCACATCTGATATGATAAAATTGAAGCACAGATAGGTTAAGTAGATTTCCCAAGATGCAATTGTGGAGCTAGGACTTGTTCCTTGGTATTCTTACTCCATAGTTTGCCTTTGCTTTTCTGGGGAAAAAAATTATAAGCATGTTATATGGCTATACCACCTTTCCTTCTCCACTGTCTAAAATATACATAAATATACAATTATATAGTCTCCTTTACAGACAATTGTATATGTAGGAAAAGTTTTAGCTAATGGGATATGAGCAAAAGTGGTATGTGCAATTTCTGGATTCCACCTTTCAAATGGTGGTGCACCTCCCTCTTGACTTATTTGCCTCTTTCTGCTTGCTGGAAAGTGGGAATAATGGGGAAATTAGAACATTTTTGAGGATGATGAGATGAATACCACATGTTAAGAAGGGAAAAGCCACAAAGTCTTATGAGCAAAATTAGTTCCTGGCATTTGTTGTTTGCCTACCTGGACTTCTATGTGAAAGAGATTTCAAATTTTATCAAGTCTAAAGGAGTGTTTCACAGAAGTTAAGGCTAGGTTCTGAAAAATAAAGAGATCATTATAACAGTTTCTGTAGAAAACAACACGTAAATACACTGATAGCTGATATTCCTCTTACCGCATCCTTGTCATCCAGTTATGATATCTTATCGGGTTTTATCTGGCTTGCTTTGCAATTCTGCTCCCCAATAAAAAAGACCAAGGGCTGGCACATCTCTGAGCAACCCTACCAAATAAGCACTATGTGTAGGTCATCTTTTCTTGGCTTTTGTAGCTCTGAGCATAAATTCTTTAAAATACATTGCTACACATTGTTGAAAATTATTCCAGTGCTGCAGTCTACATCAAGAAATGAAATTTCTTGAGCCATGCTGGTAGAAATGTGAATTGTCTCAGTAGATTTGAAATTATTTGAAAGTAATAGTTAAAATATATGTACTTTTTTGCATATAGATTTTTATCATGATAAAGTATATATCTATATATCATAAACTTTGACATTTTAACCATTTTAAATATGTAATTCAGTGGCATAATTACATTCATGATGTGCGACAATCACTACAATTTCCCAGAATTTCCATCATGCCACGTAGTAACTAGTTACCCATTAAGCAATAACTTTGAAAGTATTGGTTAAAATAAATACGCTTTTAATCAATCGTTATCTGGCAATCAAACCTACAGAAATAAACAAAAGTAAGCAAAAATATATACATACACAAACACGTAGGCTTTATTTTTCAGCATTATTACAGATCTGAGTATAAAGCAATAGAAAATGCTATCGACAACAAATAATGGAATATTATACCGCTATTAAAATAAATAAGTTAGATATTTTAACTGGAAAAGTTTTTCATGGTGCTCTGTATAGTTTGATTCTATTTTGTTAAAATGTAAATTTGGCTTCTTTTATCCCAACATGTATATTAAATAAATTTACTTTTGTATATACATATTAAAATAAAAAATATACAGCTAATTGTTAATATTGATTACCTGAGGGGTGGGAAGTTAACAGGGAGAATAAAAAACATTATTTCTATTTGTATATATTTTAGTTTTATTTCAATTGTGACAAAAATCATGTTTTAGTTTCAAAATTTTTTAAAAGCAGCATAGAACATAATGAATAGTGTTCCAGTGTATAAGATTAACATGTTTAAATGTTAATGTTTACATGCCCAGAAGCATGTAAAAACATTGGTCATTAATAACATTATTTAATTGGATACAATTTCTTCTAAATGACTCCCCATTTTAGTTTTTCTATTTTTTATTAAATAGTGGTAGGATGGAGCTTCATTCTAGGTAATGATCTGTCATGGAAAAGCTCATTTATGTGGTTTGTGTGCTGAAAAATTAATTTACAAAATTCTAAAAATGGTTGCTTTTTGAGAATTAAAGAAAATAACATTTAATTCATCTATAAATCCATCTAGCTACAAGTCAGTGTCATTAAATACATGATGAACATAAAGAAAATTCCATTAATACAAAGTGACACAAATGCTAATGGACTGCTTGGTAGATTAACAGCTAGCATGACATCTTGGTAGGCCCATGCTGCTAACCTTGATCCTAAGATTGAAATGATGCACAAACCACATTCAGGTCTCTAAGAACATCTAATTCAAGTGGACAGAAACACATGAATATATACTCAAGCTGACTATTGAACTTGCAAGCTTTATCTTTCAGCTGCTATACTGCTTCTAGCTGTTGGAAATATAAAACTCTAGCCTTGGGACAAGTAGTTGGAGCATCACGAAACTTTGATGAACAAAGAGCGTATCTAGTGCTTTTTTGTACCCAATGACAAAGAAAATTCTTCATTTTTATAACGCCGTCTCCCCAGTTCTTAATTAATATTATGCACAGGTGGTGTGAAGGATAACCACAGTAAATCACAAAAAGGGTTGTGAGTCTCCAAAGAACTATTATTAAATATGGGCACATCACAAAAAATAGTTTAGAATGATGGGATCTTCCAGTGCCACAATTTCACTCTGTACTTTTGAAGCTGGGTTTTCTACTCCTGCAAAATGAATTTTATATTAAGCTATGGAGATTACTTTATTATAATCAGGAGAAATGTTTGTACAATCTCTAATTAAATATAATTTGATTATTGTAGTTATTTGCTTTCCCCATGTATTTTTACATTATTTTTCAAATGAATTTAGGGTGCAAAATAGGATGGGTAATGTAAGTTACTAATAGTGGTTCCTCAAAATATAGGAAAGAATTAAAGTTTTTCCTCTTTTTTTTTTTTTAATGCAGCAAATCTCAGTGAAAGCTTTCTTAAATTGTATTCTCACATTGAAAAACATGGCCACCATCTACAAATATACCTGACAGCATTTTCACACACTTGCAAGAATCTTAATATCACTTTTAGGGAGGATTATTTCCAGATATTTTTAAACAAGGATTGGTTTTTTTCTTTATTTCTAATTCTCTAATCATGAGCTATCTCTGGCCAGTTTTTCAGAACTGATTCAATTGCTCGACTGACAATACTATTATTAATGGAATGCAATAATGTTCATGCATTTATAACATCATAAGACTTGCATGCAGATCTACTAACCTGCTTAGTTCCACTCTGCTTCCTTGACTTTACCCTTGAAGAAAATTTGGGCCATCCCTAGCATGTACTTGAACTTCTAAAGTGGTGTTCCTCCTTTTATGCTTTGTGGCATGTTCAATGCTATCATCTGTGCCTACTTTATTTAGCAAAGATGTTTGTCTGAACACAAATATAAATGACAGAATACAACTTGCTAAATTCACACAACCCCAGAAATGCTTTATAGATTGTTAAATTTTCATTGAGTGTTAAGGGGCAACACGCCAATACTCAGTAACTAAGTGTACATAGATGTCGATACGTTGAACTAAATATTATTTATTTAACTAGTTCTGATGGCCCAAAAATGAAAAGCTACTATCATGCATGCACACACACAGACCCATTCTTAGATAAATATTTGAGAGATAACTTTTTGATAAATCTGAGCTAAATGAGGCATATGAAATGAAGAATGAATGTTCTTGATTAGAATACTTTACCCCAATCAAAACTTAAGGAGGCCTATTCTGATCTCACATAACAATATCATTTTCATCTACCATTTACATCACAGAATAGTAAATGTTATAGTGTTTGCCAGGTGTTATAGGAATCATCTTAACTGAAACTTTTTTTAATGTTTTCTCATTATGATGATCTGCCCTCAAGTGCTTCACAAACAAGCACACAAAGAGACATAGTAGGGATTGGCTTTACTATTATTAAAAACTAAAATGAATATGTCACAATGAAATATATATTTTGTCCTTAAAGTGATTTGATACATGAATAAATATTATAAACATTAACATATTATATTTGAGTTATCTCAAGATAAATGAGAAAAAAGTATTTATAATTCACCTCTAATTATTTCCACTTTAATATATATTTTATAAATCTGTCTACCTATCCTCCCCCTTTCTCCCTCCTACCCTCCTTAAAGAAGGTATATATAAAGAATAGAGATTCTTTATTTTTGGCTGAGTTAATTTGAAAGAGTTGCCTTCAAGCTCTGAAACTTTTCCTTCTGCCTGGTCTAGTCTATTCTTAAAAAAATGAATTTTTCATTTCCAGAAGTTCTATTTAGTTTTCTTTGATATGTCTATCTTCTCAGTGAATTTTTTTTTTTTTCATTTCCTCTACTGTTTTTGTGGTTTCTTTGAGTTGGCTTTCCATTTTCTCTTGAATTTCATTGAGCTTCCTTACAATTCATATATGGAAGTCTTTCTCTTTCATTTCAATATTTTCATTTTGATTAGTATCTATTGCTAGAGAGCTAATGTTCCCTTCTGGGGGTGTCCTTTCACTCTGATTCTTCATACTTTTGGTGTTCTTTTGCTGATTCCTTCTCATCTGGAGCAGCTGTTGCTTCTTATCTTTGAATTTTCTTTTGCTTAGATGGGGTTTCCCCTTCCCCTCTCCCAAACTCATATGGGTGTGTTTGTAGCATATGTTGGGTAAGAACCTTTGACTTTGTGCTTTCATGGTGATCTAGGTTCTGGATAGCTGCCTTGGTTATAGATATCCTTAATGTGGTGGCTTTCTTAGTTGCCAGTTATTTGAAGGCTGTAGCAGTGGTGAGTTATGTGTGTGGACAGATTCCCTGTCTCACTTTGATGAGAGAGGATGAATATCTTTGAAATCCCTTCTCTTTCCCCAGCCCTGTGGTCTGCTTAGCAGTGTGAATTGTATTGGCACTCCAGTTTAATCTCTGAGACAACAGGTGGTGCTTGCGGATTAGAATCAGTTTCACCTTGTGTAATTAATTGAGTCCCAGCTGCTGTAAGGAGTTGTGCAAATTGACCTCGCTGTCAGTAGGTGGTGCTTGCTGGAAGGAACAGACGGCAGGGCTGTGTTTGAGACCTGTGACCAGCTCTAGTCTCTTAGGTGGAGGGCTGGAAATTCCAGGTGGGTCTTTATTCTCTGCTGCAGTGGAAGTGGGTGGGGGGAGTAAAGCTGGGCGGGGCTGAGTTGGGTGCACTTGCCCTCAGGCTTCACAACAGTTGGTGAGGTAGCTGTTTCTGCAGGGTTCATAGGTCTGCTCTCAGCATCTGGGGAAAGCCACCAGGGAGGGGCTGAAGTGGCCCCACCCAACCAGAAAGTCTGCTGTGGAGACAGGGCTGACTGAGATTCTCAGTCTGGTAGCTCTCAACCCCCACCCCACCCCCTGCCCCCACCGTACTCCCCCTGCCATGCATGAATAACCCACTACTGCATATCTCTGTGGAGCACACATTTCTAATTACAAAGTATATTTAAAACAGACTCTTTTGTGTAACCTTCACTATTTCCACTTTAGTTCAAACTTCCATTGTTTCAGCCTGGTTCAGAGCAATGACCTTCCAAATGGTTTCCCTCTTTTCTACAAATACCATCCCCCCTAATCCATCCAAATGGGGAAGTCATGTTAGGTAGATAGTGAGGGATTCCGGGTCTCCCAGAGACAAAAGTGGGTGCTGTTGCCTTGGTACAATAGCCCCACCTGGGAAGAAGGACCAGGGTGGGCCCCAGGTCCCCATCTCGGTCCTGCCCCACCCTAATTCTCTCCCTAGAGACTGCCATACATGGGGGAGGAGGGAATACCCTATGAATCGGCCAATCAGAACTTAGCGTGTCAGCTACAAAAAAATGTAGAGGACTTTCTAGCCCAGGACTTTCAGGCCAAGCGGCATAGGGACCATAGAGTCTGAAAATAAACCTTGCACAATCCACATGTGTAGTAATGCAACTCCCAACTCCCAACTCCCAACAGTCAAAGCGGTTGCATGGTGACATCTGAGACACGAGGGAGGTCCCAATCCGGGCACTGTAAAACAAGAAACAGACCATAACCTGTCTCTTTTTTGGCCTCTTCATTTCTCTTGCCCTTTGCTGCAACAGTAGGTCCAGTCGTCATCTGTGACGTATGTTTCACTCTTTGTAAACCTGTATCTTGCTCTTGCCCTATAATCCTCTCTTTCTCTCCTCTATAAACCACCTCACTTTCATGCTTGCCTTACTTTGATACATGTGATCATTTTTTCGGCTATGAGCATGCTAAGAATTGACATTTCAGACTGAAAACTGACAGAGTGATATTTTAGATATTGTAGATCAGATCACATTGTTTTTGTCTCTGCTTAAAACTTTTCATTCAATTTTTACTTTTGTTAGAATCTAAATTCCTTAACCTCTAATGTCCGAATGAATTTTCTTCTGCTTTTATTCTCAATCTCTATTCTCATGCATCTTTTTATCTAGCATAGAAATTTACTGTTTTCTGGTCTCTTTTGTGTTCTCTCCATTAGGTCTAAATTGTATCAGGCTCTCTCCTGGCTCAGGGCTTTTGTGTTTTCTCTTTCCTTGATGTGGACTATTTATACCTATGTTTCCTCATGTGCTGTAGGACTCTGATAAAGCTATACTGATTAGAGAAACTTTTCTTGACTATATTGTCTAACGCAGACCCCAACATATGACCAGAAGACTGCATAAGAGTCAATACTTGAGTCTGAATATCTGGTCAACAAGGTTTCACCACACCCAGAATATTTCCTAATTATGTTGATATCAACTTATTTGGTAAGGCAATTTAGTATATTCTAAGAATATGCTTGGATAACTCAACTATTTATTAGTTGGTTTGTCATTTTTACTAAAGTAAAAGATCTGAAAGTGCAGAAGGTTTGTCTGTCTTGTAGTCTATTTAATTCCCAGTGGCAACAACTTGTAAGTTAAATAGTATTTGTTATATATATTTTTATTGAATCGATAAATGAAAACATGAATAAGTACTGATTGAATAATCAGCACAGATGGTTTCAAACATTAACTTGTTCCCAGTGTCATGGAGAAGAAATATCTGTAAACATAGTAATATAATAATGATCTAGTGAGATAAATTCCATACAAGAGGAAATAAATGCTCATTTGAACTTGACTTCAGTAGAGAAAATATTCTATTTATATTAGAAATAATGTTCTCCATCTATCTTTCATCAAAGAAAATTTTAAGCTTTAGATCACAAAACCTACAAGAGGCATTGAAACACCCAGTATAATGCCTAGCTAGTACAATATATTTGCTTTCTCTTTCTGAGATATAGAATTAGTGTAGAGATAGTGTAGTATAGAAGACAGAGAACAGAACTCCAGGAATAATGTACAGTGATTTCTGGTAGCATTGAAATAAACATTTTTGTGTCTTATTAAAATATCCTTATGATATTAATAGATGAAGTTTTTATACATTTAAAAATATGCCTAAGTATATACTATAGTGTTTAAGAGTATCAACTCTCATTTGAGCCTGCATAGATTTAAATCACAAATCCCTCTATTTTCAGTTACAATCTACCATAACTATTGGCAAATTGTTCAGACTTTCTGTGCCTTAGTTTTATAAAATGAGAATAAGAGTAATATCTGTCTCATAAGGAGTTTTTTTTAACAACTTTAATAAGAATATTTACATAAAACCCTTGTAATATACATGTAGATATAAATTCTAGGTAAAATATTTAATTTAATGACTTCGTTTAAAATTTAAACAGAAGAAAAATTAAAACCCATTTTGGAGGTCAATTGGGTAAAATGTTTGAAAAGTTTTGAAAATATGCATCACTTTGACCCATATTTTCTACTTTAAAGAAGATAGTATGAAGATATTTTATGTTTCTTAGCAAAAAATTAGTTGTAACAAGGTTAGTTAAAATAATATAGAAATAACATACACATCTAATTTAGCATATTTCTAATAAATGAGTTGTATTTATATAGATTTAACCATTAAATATTATGCTAAATAAACAACATAATATTTTTAAAGAAAGAAAGATACAATGTATCATAAAGTTGAAACATGTTGTCAAGCAACCTATTCATTTACTGCTATATGCATACAACAAATTCTGATGTGATATACAGCAGGTAGTTATTGTTGAAATAGATGGTTAATAAAATAAAGGGTGTCTTTTAATACTTTATTTTAATTTTTTCAATATTTTCACAATGTACATGAGTTTCGTGTATTGAATTTGATTTTAAGAAAAATAATTGTTTTAAATAAAAAGAAGATAGTTAAGAAGGAATTCTGTAACCAGGAGACAAAATTATAAAATTACTCATCTGGGCTCTTTCTTATCTGCCTATTTTAGAAGTAAAGTAGCAGGAAATAGATTAATGTTCTATCAGAACATTTTTAGTGCTTGTTTGGTTGCATATATGCTTTTAGTGGAATAAGCAGTGTTTTTTTTTTTTTTTCCCTAGTATTCTAAAAAAAAGATCTATTTGAAACTAGTATTAATTACTTATATCTATCAAGCTTTTACAGGTGGAATTTTAAAATATTACATACAGGGATTTCTGAAGAAACAAAAATGTATAAAAATAATAGGTAGAGTATTCTGAGTAATATAGGCGATTGATGACAAATCTAGCACTGAACATAAAATCAGCACAGCAAGTAAACATGAATATATAGAATAAGAAAGGGATTCAGATTGGTAAATAAAGTTTAAAGACTTTTACTTTCACAATACACCACTCTGACATGAAACACTGCACACACAAAAAAGAAAATATGATAGTATTTAAAGGATGAAACACCTTTAAATATGTTTAAGCCTGCATATAATTTAAGTTCAGTAAGTTATAGTTTAAAGTCAATTGCATGGTGCTATTTGAAGGCAATATTTGGAGCTAGTCATTTGTTCTGTATTTTTTTTTTCCAGAAAATGCAATTTATGCTTCCAATGAATACATGTCTGGTCAATGTGACCTCTACCATGTTTTGATTAGTATTTCACTTCTACTTTTGTTTTCTTAGTTAGAACAGAGTATTCTTTCTAATCCTCTATAATTTAGGACTTATGTTGATATATGAAGGAGATGGTCATAATACAGCCATGCATTGCTCAATGATGGGAATACATTCTGAGAAACGTGTTTGTAAATAATTTTATCACTGCACAGACATCATAGAGTGTACTTACACAAACACAGATGGTATAGACTACTACACACTTAGGCTATATGGTATAGACTATTGCTCCTAGGTTACAAATTTATATACCATGTTATTGCATATATATAGTTATAAATCAAGTGGGATATCACCTACAGAAACAATATAAATTCTCCAGAGATCTATGGATAACATATATTCACCTAATACTAGCTTTAATTCATATTATCTACTTTTTTCTTAATTAGGTTTCAAGTATTCAGTGATTCCTAATTATTACCCCACAATGCTGTGAAACAAAACAACAACAAAAAAAGCCCCTCAAAATCTCTAGTTACTTGAATATTGTGCCTTGTATGTTGATTAATTCAGGAAAGTGGACTAAAGTGTTACCATTAAAAAATGATGTTAAAAATAGGCTTTTTAAAAACTTTTCTAATTATAAAACAATTAACACTTTGCTAAAATTAAATGTTTTACTGTCATGTTGCATTTACTTAATTGCTATTAAATTATATCTTTGCCAAAGGAATCAAATGCCCTTAATTATCTGGTGTGGAAGTAGAACTGATCCAGGAATAAATAATGGAATTAAGTAAAAACAGTCATTTATTTGTTTATTTTATTCACAAGTTAAAATTATTTTACTGTAAAATAATGTTCTAGATAAAAAATATAAACTTGTAGGCTATATTAAAAATTACATATGAAATTTCTGCCAAAGAATGTGAGAATTATAATTTAGAAAATTGGTAGTACTAATGTATTTTAAGTAGAACCAATTTTTGGAATTAGTACATCTGACTCAAATATACTGAAGATTTAAAGAATGTGAATTATGGAGTCAGATTGATTTGCTCTTCCTCACCTAACTTTTTTGACACCATTTCGTCACATTAGACAAGTTATTTAGTCTCCAAGGTAGGTACCCAACATAGAGAAAATGCCCATGTTAATAATTAAAAATATATGTGTGAAAAATAGGCATTATTATTCTATAACTTTTTAATCAATACAACTATTTGTTCATATTATTAGTCTGTTTTTAGACTAGTAAATAGTGGGTCTTAGGTTAAACTCATACTTAGCTAATGACATCTAATGTCTGATCCACATCTATAAAAATTGTAAAGTGACCAGAGAAGAATTTCTGTCTTCAATAATATGTGAACTAAAATAAAATTCTACCCCCTCCCAGCCAACTGAATGGACCCCCTTTTGGCCAAGGGGACCCCAGAAAAACCTTAAAGCTGAGTTGCCAGCATGAGAAAAAGGGAGGTTAGACACACCTTGACAGTCCTCTCTCTTTTGGTGTTATTTTTTTGTAACAATAAGACATTAAATCATTAGCAGGTCTAAGGCCATGCAAAACAAAGGTTAAACCACACCTGTAGGCCATCCATTTATTTAACAGATAACTTGAGTTTCAGTAATTGTCCCATGGCTTGTTTCTGATTAACAGATTTCCTTATCTTAAAACATTCCAGCCTTTGAACAAAGGTTCATTTCTTTAACCATTTACAAATCAAAGAATCTCTAACCCACCTATAACCTGTAACTGCTCCTCCCTTTGAGATGGTCTGCCTTTTGGGGGAAAACCAATGTGTGCATTCCACATATTGGCTTATGATCTTATGCATAATTTCTGCCCCTATGAATGTATAAAACCAAAATGTAACCTGATTATTGCAGGCACATTTCCTCATAACATTTTGAAAACATGCCCTTCAGGCCATGGTCACATGTACTCAGCTCAGAATAGCTCCTTTAAATTATTTTACAAAGTTTGGGATTTTTCTGTTAACAAATACGTTAAATGTTTTATTTAGGACCTTCCAATTTTGCTAATTTATTCAACAACCATCCATTAAACATTTTCTTTCTATGAATTAAGAACAGCTTAGGGAGGGAAATGTGATTTAATCTCTATGCTCCCCACAATAAACTCGGAGTCTGTTAGCAAAAAAGAAGTGGAAACTGCAAGGGGATTTGGCCTAGGTTCAGTTGCTCATTGGACAAAGATCCAATTATTGAGACAATGAGGATTGCCAAGGAAGAAAGAAATTTTTAATACAGCAGACATCTAGTAAGGAGAACAGGAGAGGGTGCCTCAAATGCATCTCTCTGACTAATGGAGATCATGGGCTTTTACAGCAGGAGCCATATACCCTGACATAAGTTGTGGTATAACTAACAGGGGGCTATGTGCTTTTGGGGCAGGTTGTGGGATGTGGTGAATCTTGGTATCAGGAAGTTTTCCCAGGGGCTTTCAGAATCTCAGCTCCTTTATCTTGCAGAAAATCCACTGTTTCTGGGAAACAACTCAAAAAGTCAAGTAGTTAGTTAAGAGAGAGGATCATACAGGGTTATTGAAATTTTTTCAATGAGGGGCTGGTTACAACTCCCCCCTTCTTTTTAGTTCATTCCTCAATCTTAGGAAATCAGGATGTCGCTCTTTCTGGCTGCTTTCTGCTGAAATTGGATATGGTTGGGGTATGAAGAACAAACATGTTGGTCCTATAACCAAAATATTTTAATACATGTCGCTGAGTTTCCACTCTCCCCACCAAGATAGTAAAGTATATCAAAAGAAATATCAAACCCTGTCTGGCATTCCTACCAGGAAATATTGGCCCAGTGTTCCTGAGATGGAATCTCCATCCCAAAATTTCCCTAGTCATTTATGAAAACAGTTTTACTTAGCTGATCCAACAGTGAGATAGGTTATCAGAAGGGTCAATAGTTTGAAAGATCTTAGCTAAAGAGTTGTCTTGCCAAGCAAATGAAAACCCCCAAAGGGCAAGCTGGACATACAGGATGTATGTTTTTAGATGGCCCAGGGAAGTAGGGCTTGTGCCTCAATTACCCTTTGACCAGTAACCACAGCATACACTCTTTGTATTGTCCCTGTTTTGTAATATTACTTCTGTGATGAAGAGCTCCTCATGTAGGTCAGAAAGAGGCTGATCAGTCAAATCCTTGAGACTAGAATTCACTTGGTCAATAATCTGAATGTAGTTATAGAATGTAGAATGGTTAATGAGACTCTGTAGGCAGTGAGGTTGTTGGATTTAAGGTGGACAACAGCTTTCAAGTACATTAGGATTATTTAAAAATAAAGCCTTGTGTTTACCCATTTGACCGCTTGCCAGTAAGCAGAAGCACCCCTTTAGTTCTAATAGGGGTGCATGGTGTGAACAATCACCAGTCATCCAAGGATAATCTTTTCATCATTCTATAAAATATCATAAGCAGCAGCTACTGTTCTCAGACAAGTTGGGCATCTTTTTATTATCACATCAAAATTTTCAGAGAGAAAAGGTTCAAATTTATGTCAATACCCTGAGTCCAATTCCTTGCCTGTCTTGAATGAACAAATTAAAAGTCAACAGTCATTAATTTTTAGTAGTCAAGCTTATCTAAGTCCAAGGGGCCCAATGAAAGTCTTGTGCCATTTCTGGGTTACAGATTTTTTTCTTTTTGACTGAAATAATGGAGGTATAATAAAGTGTATTTGACCTCCCCTTTCTTCAGGGTCAGGAATTCAATTTTAAGTTTTTATTTACTTGGAATCACCTTTGCCAAGAGGGGCTGTATTCTGTTAGTGGGGGAGGTATTTGTATTGTATTTTAGCTTACATTTCTCACCTTCTGGCCAAGATTTGCCAGAGGAAGTATCAATGGCCAAACTTTTATTTTGTCCTATTGTTGCTGGAATGGTGTGGCTACCTCCCTGGTTCCATCCTGTTCTTCAGTGGAACCCTGTGGCCAAAGGTCCTAAATTCAAAAGACTTATAGCCAGTAAAATTTTCCAGGCCAGATGGGAATGGAGGTGAACAAGAATTTATCAAACTTTAAAACCCTCTAAACAACATAAGAGAAAAAGTTAAATGCCAATAGCAAGGTTATAAAATTAATTATTTATAAGCATTCAGCTACTGTCAGACTTGTAGGAATTGATGATACAAAACATAAACGTTTGTTCAAACAATTTGCACTAAGGATTTAGAGACTATTGTATCAGAATAAACAAACAACATTCTAAACAAAAAGATTATAAGTTCTGCCGAGTTCTGAAAATGATAGAAAAATGTAATCTTGCAAGTAGCTAAACATTCAAATTATCTGAATTTCATGGACATTTGTCAAAGATGTTAAAAGGCTCAAAATATGTGTACAAAATATAATTGCAGGTTAGTGTAAAATAACAGCAATTCACTTAACCAAGAATGAGAATCAGAAGATTTTAAATGTGATACAGAAAAAAAAATAATTTTAACTTTTTAAAACTTAGTTTTCCCAAGTAATAAAAAACCTAATAAATACAATATAAGAATTATTTTGATAAAACATAAAATCTGTTTTTTCTTAGACCAATTGCCAAAAGGTAAAGGAAAACCTTCTTTAGTGCAATTGTTTATTCTTCTGGGAAAACTGTTTAGACAACTTGGAAGTGAAAGCTCATGAAAAGGATACCAGAGTTTATCAGTCATAACAAAACTGTGTCCAGGGTCATGAGTGAACATTATATTACAGAGGAAATGAAAAACTAGAAAACTAATACCTTGAGAAGAAATACACATCTCTCAATAACGGCACAGGAAGATTTTTAACCATGTTGAACAATTCAGCTAGAAGCTAAGAAAAACATTGCTTTTCAGACATTTCAGCTTCAGACCTTAATAGCAGACTTAGAATGAGAGGGGGAAAAAAGTTACAGAAGACTTTGAAAAGGTTGAAGGAGAGGGTTATCATCTCAGGCCTTCTCAAGGGACGAAAAAGCTCAAAGCAGTAAGACAGCAAAACTTGAACTTCTGAAATATAAATCTGAGAAATTTCAAAGGAAGCAGGTTATAGAAAGCTTCTTGCAATTTTGTTATGTTTATTTTAATATCTCATTTACTCTTGCCTAATTTATTTTAGGAGTTTGCGTAACCATTTTGATAGCCTGTGAATATTAGATATACAACCAATGTGATTAATTGTACCCTCAACAAAGTCATTTAATGTCTGAACAAATTTGATATCTAGGCATATTTTGATAAACAAAATTGGGAGAAATAAGAAGTAACTGAATTTTAAAACATGGACCTAGACACAATCACAAAATAAAATTTAAACTATTACTTTTAAACTAAAAAAAATCTGCCAAAATAACATAAAAAGCATAAGTATTCTAGTAAGACATTCTATACTAAATTATGTTACATCTTTAAGTTATATAAATACAGTAGAAGTTTTAAAACATATTCTGCTTAAAGTTGTTAACTAATTTAATCTTTCTAAAAATGCCAATATCCGAAAATAAAATTTATTGACATGACATCATGTGACTATAGATCAAATAAAGCTCATCAATCCTTAGCATCTCAAATAATGATACAAATTAATAACTTTTTCATAAATAAGCATCAAGATCAGGACATTTTAAAAATAATATAAGTGATCTGAAAACATTTTTACATTTCAGTGCAAATTCAATGACATGTAATACTTCCAAAAGTAAGATTGTTTTGATATTTTCTTTGGATTCTAAGAATAACCATTTTGTTCATTTGGAGATAAATTACTATATAAAAATTAACAGTTCAAGGATTCTTTTTAAAATTTTTATAGCTCTCTCTATTAAATATATGGCTAAAATAATACTGTCCAGGGTTAAAATTCTGTATAGTAGTTGATAATCATAACACTCTGAGCTACACAGAGTTTGTTTCTTTAGAAAAATTAACCCTCACATTCAGGATTTCAGGTACATTTTTATTGAGAATAGTTAATATTAGCACAGTAGTTAATACCACAAACCACAAATCCAGAGGGCTTAGACTAGAATCCCAGCTCTGCTATTTATTAGGTAGATTGCCTTAATCAAGTAACTTAACATCTGTGTGCTTTGGTTTCCTTATCTATAAAGTGAGACTAATTAGTATAGACCTCACAGGCTTATACTGAGGATAAAATTAATCCATGTGAATCATTGAGAAGGATCCCTTTCCTTATCATGCTGTGTATGTCAATGTTATCTGTTGCTATAAATTATTCAATTTAACTTTTCTGAAATATTCACTTATTTTTCAGGTTTATAAAATATTGCTTTACACATTAAGCCATTGATTTACATCATTTACCTAGCCAAGTCTTTTATTAAGTTCATCTCTTCAAAATAACCTAAAGTGATAATGATATGACAAAGGAAATTTGAGCTCTCTTCTGCTGTATTAATGGTGTGCAATGAAATATATATGTTAATTTTGGAGCAATTTATTTAAAGGTCCATGAAAGTGAGAACAATGATTAAAAAAAAAAAAAAAAAAACAACCAAGAATTATTTGAGCATTTGTTTGCAAAACCCTGTGCTAAGAGCTTTGCAAGTATTCAATACTTGCCATAAATTTAGAGTTATTAAACTGAGTTAATGGGACAAAGGTACAGCTTAGTTAATGCATCAAGGTCAGTAAGTTGTAACATCTCAAGTTCAGAAGTTGGAAAGAATTGAGATTTGAATCTAAGCAGTTGGATTCAAGGACTCATCTTGCAGAGGATCTGCAGACTTAGCAAATATGATGAGGAATGCCATCCTATTTATGGAGACAGAGATATGATAGAGAGAACAGAAGTTCCAACACAGGAAAATCCCATGTGTTTTTATAGAAACATAATTGATATAAATAGATACATAAAAGACTGGGTTTGGAATATTTTTTTATTTGAATTCATGTGCTGATATTTATTATCTTAATACAGTTTGTACATGACTTAACATCTCAAAATTTCAGTTTCAGTTCTTATAAAATAGGAAAAGTAATTTCTCTATCAAGAGGCTGTTTTATGAATTAAATAATGTAAAACACAAAGTTCATCGTGGTGTCTATTACATAAGAAGTTCTTTGTATATGATTAGTTATTAATAGTTATTTTTATCATTATTGCTATTTGCATAGCAATTATTATAATTTTTATTCAGTTAAAAAAGCTTATTTTTACATATAAATGCAGAAAATTCCTTAGGTGTGATGACTGAAGGAAGAAAAGGGAAATAAAAGATCTCTGCAAATGACTGAGCTCCTCTTTTATAGTATAATAATAAAATAAATTTGAATCATACAGAGACTTCAGTTTTATCCTTGTCTTCTTCCTCGTTTTAGTCTTCTACCTTTGATCCTTACTCTTTTAAGTTCTCTTGAATCTCCTAATGTACTTCTTAAAAATTTTCACTCATTATTTTGGTTTTCTGTTATATAAATTTTCACAAGTGTTGATGTGATAATTTTTTGTACCCTGCAAGCCACTCTTGACTTTTCTAGTCCTTAATGTCATATTATAATAGGTCATCTTTTAACAAAAATTTTTTTCTATGCCACTAAACCCAAGTACCATCATGAATATGTGATCTCTACCTACAATATAATTTCACACCATGTCACATCATGTCACAACACATTATATTATGACATGACATGACAAGATGCAGCACAGCACAACATAAAACATAACAATTGTTATGATGTTTTCACCATTCTAAACTCATTTCTCATCAATATCTGCTTAGGAACTACCTATTCCCTTCCATGAAAATACTTTTTATTTTTTTCTCCCTGTTTTTGTCTTACCATTATTACTATCCCATACCTATATTCTTATTACATTACAAGCTTTTTGAGAGCAAGAAGTTTATAATGAGAGCATCTTGTTTAGAATGGATATTCTGCCTTGAACACAGTGTCTGTTTACTAAACATGCAATTTATATTCGTTGAACATAGAAATAAATGTGTAAATGTATTTATTCAACAAATAATATGAATCTGTTATTTACATAGGCAAACATAGAAAAAACACATTGTTTCCTGCTCTAAAATTAATTTTTAATGTCTCAATGATAGTCAATAAAGTATTATTTAAAAAATAGCTGAATTTTAGTGGGTCATGTCAAACTTCACTGTGATATATTGTCTTTTAGATATCATTAGATCTAGTTTGCTAAAAATTTTTTTTTTTACTTTGTTCATAAGACACAAAATTCCTATCTTTCTCTCTCTTTCTCTATGTGTGTGTGTGTGAGTATATACATATGACTATAGACACACACACATACATATGTATAAAAATGAAGTTACTGTGGGCATATGTGTGATTATAATGAATTATTTATTTGTGTGTTGAATTTTGATTAAAAATTCTTTATTTCTTCAATTTTTTTTTATTTCAGGAAATTATGTGGGTATAAACATTTTGGTTACATGTTATGATGTTGCCACATCCCAACCATGATTTTACATATGTCTTTTCACCCTCTAAAATGCTCAACACATTCATTAGTTGTGAGTTTACCCACTCCCAACTGCTTGCCCCCAAAGAATATTAGTACTGTGTGAGCACCTTTGTGTTGATCAGTCAGTGTCAGTTTGATAGCAATACATGTGGTGCCTATCCTTCCATTCTTATGATACCTCACTTTGGAGAATAGGCTCAAGCTCTATCCAGGAAAATATAAAAGGTGCTAGGTCACCATCAATTCTTATAATTGAGTAGAATTCCATTGTATACATATACCATATTTTATTAATCCAATTATGGATTGATGGACATCTGGGTTGTTTCCACATCCTTGCTATAGTAATTGTGCTTCCATAAACATTTGTGCAGATGTCTTTATTATAGAATGACTTTTGTTCCTTTGGGTAGATGCCTAATAGTTGTATTGCTAGATCAAATAGTAGTTACATTTGTAGCTCCTTGAAGTATCTCCAAATTCCTTTCAACAAAAGTTGCACTAATTTGCAGTCCCACCAGCAGTGTAAGAGTGTTCCTATCTCTCCACATCCTCGCCACCATTTGTTGCTTTGGGATTTTTTTGATAAAGGCCAATCATACTGGAGTTAGATGATATCTCATTGGGGTTTGATTTGCATATCCCTAATAATTAGAGACATTGAACTTTTTTTTACATGTTTGCTGGCCATTATTCTGTCTTCTTTTGAAAAGTTTCTGTTCATGTCCTTTGCCCATTTGTTGATGGGTTGTTTCATTTTTTCTTGTTGATCTTGTTGAGTTCTAGATAGATTCTTGTTATCAGCCCTTTATTGGATGAGTAGAGAGCAAATATTTTCTCCCATTCTGTAGGTTGTCTATTCGCTCTAAGGATAGTTTACCTGGCTGTACAAAAGCTTTTTAATTCAAACAGATGCTATTTATTTATTATTGTAGCTACTGCAATTGCTTATGGGGTCTTCTTCACAAATTCTTTCCTTAGGCCAATGTCTGAAGGAGTCTCCCCTACATTTTCTTTTAGGATTCTTAAGATTTCATGCCTTAGCTTTAAGTCTGTTCAATCAGAATTGATTTTTGTCAGAGGTGAGAGGTGGGGATCCAGTTTCAATCTTCTGATGAAGCTATCCAATTTCCCCACCACCATTTATTGAAAAGGTATTTTCTTCATCATTGTATATTTTTGTCTGCTTTGTCAAAAGTTCGATGACAATATGTCGATGGTTTTACCTCTGGATTCTCAGTCCTGTTCCAAAGGTATATGTCTCTATTCTTGTGCTTGTACCATGCTGCTTTAATTACTATAGCCTTGTAGTACAGCTTGAAGTCTGGTGGACTGATACCTCCCAGTTTGTTCTTTATGCTTAAGATTGCTTTGGAAATAGGAGGTCTTGTCTGGTCCTATACAAAGTTAAGAATTATTTTTTTCTAAATCTTTAAAGAGTGATGCTGGTACTATGACAGAGATTGCATTAATTCCATCAATCACTTTACATCATATGGACAATTTAACAATGTTGATTCTACCAATCTATGAGCAAGGTAGATTTTTCCATCTGTTTAAATCTTATACAATTTTTTTCTTAGTTTTTAATAGTTCTTCCTGTATATGTCTCTCACCTCTTTTATTAAATATATATCTAGAGATTTGATTTTCTTTGAGGCTATTGTAAAATGTCTACATTTTTATTTGAATTTTGTCTTGACCATTATTGGCATATAAGAATGCCTCTGATTTGTGTGTATTTATATCCTGAGACTTGACTGAATTCATTTATCAATTCCAGTAGTCTCTTGGTTGAATTCTTGGGGTTTTCTAGATAAAATATCATATCATCAGCAAAGAGTAAGTGTTTCATATCTTCTGCCCCCATTTGTATGCCCGCTCTTAATTCCCCTCTCTTGTCTAATTGGTCTAGCAAGAACTTCCAGCACTATGTTGAATAGAAGTGGGGATAGTGGGCATCCTTGTCTGGTTCCAGATCTAAGTGGGAATGGTTTCAATTTTCCCCCATTCAGAATAATATTGGCTGTGGGTTTATTGTATATGGCTTTGATAATTTTAAGGTATGTCCAGTCTATGCCTATTTTGCTAAGAGTTTTCATCATAAAGGTGTGCTGGACTTTGTCAAATGCTGTTTTTGCATCAATTGAGAGAATCATATGGTCTTGTTCTTGCTTTTATTTATGAGGTGAATAGGATTTATAAATTTGCATATGGTGAACCATGCTTGCATCTCAGGTATGAAGCCTACCTGTTCATGGTGAATTATTTTTTTGATATGCTGTTGGGTTCAATTTGCTAAAATGTTGTTGAAGATTTTTCCATCAATATTGATGAAGGATATTGGCCTGTAGTTTTCTTTTTTTGTTATGTCCTTTCCTGGTTTTGGTATCAAGGCAATGTTGGCTTCATAGAATGAGATAGGGAGGATACCATCTTTCTCAATGGATGTGGAATAATTTCTGTATTATAGGTATGAGTTATTATTTGAATGTTTGGTAGAACTCAGAAGTGTAGCCATCTGGTCTGGGACTTTTCCTTTTTGTAAGGCTTTTAATTACTGCTCTGATTTCTGTGCTTGATATTGGTCTGTCCAAGAATTCTACTTCCTCTTGGATGAACTTAGGGAGGTTGTGTGCTTCCAGGAATTTTTCCACTTCCTCCATATTATGTAGTTTTTGGGCATCTAAGTTTTTAAAGTATTCAAAAATCATATTTTGTATTTCCATGGTGTTTGTTGTAACCTCTCCTTTTCATTTTTAATTGAATTTATTAGAGTCTTTTCCTTTCAAGTTCTTGTCAATCTTGCAAGGGGCTGTCAATTTTGTTTATGTTTTCAAAAAACCAGCTTTTGGTTTTGTTGATCTTCCGTATAGTTCTTTTGATCTCAATTTCATTTAGTTCTGCTTTGATCTTAGTTATTTCTTTTCTTCTGCTAGGTTTGGAGTTGATTTGCTCTTGATTTTCCAATTCCTTGAGACTGTTTGCTAGACTGTTGATACTTGAGCTTTATTCTTTTTGAATGTGAGCACTTAATGCTATTAGTTTTCCTCTCAGGAATGCTTTTGCTGAGTCCCACAGACTTTGATAACTTTTGTCCCCATTATCATTAAGTTCGAAGAATGTTTTGATTTCTCTCTTTATTTCCTCCTTTACCCAATAGATATTAAACAATAAATTGTTTAATTTCCATGATTTTGTGAAGTGGTGAGTATTTCTGTTGGAATTGATCTCTAATTTTATACCACTATTATCTGAGCAGACATGGTATTATTTCTATATTTTTCAATTTGTTAAGGTCTGATTTTTGGCCTAATATATGATCAATTTTGGAAAAGGTTCCCTGAGCTGATGAGAAGAATGTATATTCAGTTTTATTTGGGTGCAATGCTCTTTAGAGGTCTGTCAGACCCTTTTATTCTATAGCTCTGTTTAAGTCCATTATTTCTCTGCTTATTTTCTGATTAGAAGCAGCTTTCGCCTCTCTGCTTAGAGGATTGCTTCTTTCATGTTTACTTTGGTCAGCCTATTAACTATGTGATGTGGTGATTGCCTGTTCACATTGAGTCTCCCAGTAGTTCTGTGTGCTTCTGGTATTTGGATGTCTAGATTTTTGACCAGGCCAGGCACATTTTTCTTCACTATTCCATGAAATAAGTTTTCCAGTTCTTGTATGTTTTCTTCTTCTCATTCAGGGATGCCAGTGATTTTATATTTGGCTACTTTACATAATCCCACATTTCTTGTATATATATATATATTTTTTTTTAATTATTATTTTTTTATTTCGGCATATGATGGGGATACAGATTTTAAGTATATTTTGATCTTGTCTCTTGTTTCTGTGTTCTTTTTCTTCCTCCAATTTGTTTAGCATGTAGGCATTATCTTCAAATTCTGAGATTCCTTCCTCCGCATGGTCTATTCTGTTCTTGAGACTTTCCACTGTGTTTTGAAGCTACTTTAAAGCCTCCTTCCTTTCCAAGATTCATGTTTGCTTTTTCTGTATTTCAATTTCATTAGAGAATTTTTCATTTATTTCTTGTATTGTTCTTGTGCTTTCTTTATGTTGTTTCTATTTTCTTTTCAATTTTATTGAGTTTTCTTACAATTAATATTTAGAATTCTTCCTTTCTTACAATTAATATTTAGAATTCTTCCTGTCAGTTTAATTGTATCATGCATGTTGTTATCTATGGATGGAGATCTAATAGTTTCTTTTAGGGGAGACTTTTCTCTATGTTCCTTCATATTTCCAGTGTTCTTTTGCTGATTCTTTCTCATCAGGCTACTTTGTCAGCAACTGGGGGTGCTGGGGCTGGGTTATGGCTTTAACTCCGGATCCCCAAAGGTATGGTCCTTGACAGTGCTGGGGAGATGCTCTCTGGTCCTGTGTGGCCTTAGAGGGTTTTTAAACTGTTAGGTTGTCTCTGACTTGTTGTCTTCACCTCTTTCCAAAAAAGATTAGTGAGTTTGGATCCCTTGCTTACTCTCCCAGGTTGTGAATCATTCTTGTGTGAGTGACTCCACTACCCTCTGCTGGTTTTAGAAAGAAAGTACTGTTTTTGGTCAGTAGTTGCTTGTAGTTTGCGTGGAGGAGTCAATTATCAAGGTAATCCAATACCTTTGTTTTGGGCTCTAAACCCCCAAACGGCATATACAAGCACCTTAATCTTTCAGAAATGACTTGTCACTGCCAAGGGTTACTTGAGCCCTGTTTCTGCTTTATGTTGGGTAAGTAGAGCAGGTGCCTGCAAGCCTAAGAGGATCTACTTCTGTGGTTGCTTGATATGCTGCTAAAGGAGAACTGCTAATATGTCATTTAGGGTTCTTTTCTCACACTTGCAAGGGAGCCCCAGGTGGTGGGTGTCAATTGGTGCATTGCCAGAAGCTGCTACATGGAAAAAGGATTCTCTCTTTACTCTGCCCCTCTTTACTAACCCTCTGCAGGATTAGTCAGGTGGGAGTTAAGTACAAGTAGCCAGGTGGGGTGGTGGGGAAGCACTGCCCTAGGCAATCCCAGGTCTCAGCCAGGAAAGTGGCTTCTCTTGTTTCTCCACCCCTTCAAGGATGGAGTTTGGTCAGCCTGAGGTAGAAATGGCTGGGTGAGAGGAAAGCCTTTTCTGAGGCCACAGCTACCCAGGAAGTAGACTCTCTTGCCACTTCACCTCTCCAAGGGTGGAACTTGGTAGGCGTGAGGTAGAAGCAGGCAGCATCAAGTTCCTCTGAGGCCAGGAATGTGGGACAACTCAGCCTGGAAAGGGACTTCTCTGGTCACTCTGCTTCTCAAAGGGAAGAGCCTGGTCAGCATGAATTAGGAGTAACTGGGCAGGAAGCTCCTCCAAGGCTGCAGCTGTAGGACAACTAAGCCCAGAAAATGGCCTCTCTCCTTACTCTGCCCCTCCAAGCTGGAGTTTGGTAGGCATGAGGCAGAAGCAGCCAGGCAGGGCAACAAGCTCCTCCAAGCTGTGGAGAAACTCAGCAGAGAAAGTGGCTTATTTCATTACCTCACCCCTTCAAGAGCAGAGTTTGATCTTCCAGTTAAAAGGCAAGAGGCTGGGGGTGGATTGTTCAGAAAGTGGCTTATTTCGTTATTCCCCTCCTCTAAAGGCAGGGCTTGCTCTGCCGGGCAGTGGCAGTGGCCCCACCTGAGTCCATTGCCTGGGCCTGCCCTGCTGGGCTGGAGAATGGGTAGTGCCCAGTTCAGCAATATGCCACAGCGTTTCCAGGCTATGGACCCCCCAAAATGACAGCCACACACCCAGGGAGATCCAGCACCGGAGGTGACTATGCACGGGGCAGTGGGTGCAGGACCTGACAGGCTGTCTCAATGAGCTGCCAGCCATCCCCTCTGCTTGTGCCTGACCAGTAGAGAGTCCCACAAACTCTATCCCACCCTGCACCGACTGAATCTTCTGTAGTTTACAGGACCTCTCCCTCACCGTTCACTTCCCTTGGTCTGGACCTGACAAGTGCCGGAGCTAAGAAGACTCTCCAAACTTCCTCCTGTGGATGCAGGTAGTGTCTGCTCAGATCTGACCCTCCTCTGCTCAGTGCAAACCCAGCACCATGTACTGGAGAGTTCAAAATGTCCCCTGACTTTGTCTCTTCTCCACACTGTCTGTCAGTATGTGTCTCAACTTCTCACTGACTTCAGACACTTCCCTGCCTAAGTGGATGTAGAGGTAGGTGGAGAAAAAGTCGTCCTCCTGTGGGTCAGACCACACTGCTGCAGCTGGCCAGCAGGGGAGGTGGTCACAGGCTCTATTCCCTATTGTGTATCTCGCAATCTAGGAACTTAGTGGTTGATTCTCCCATTCACCTTTTTTTTTTCTCTAGTGGTGCTTGTGTCACTGCTTTTCTGCAGATTCACAATGCTATTCCTATGGGAAAGCAATCCATTTGTGTATAGTTGTCCTCGTTCTTCACCTCCTGCTATGGGAACAGAGAGCCAGCAGGTCACCACTAATGCACCATTTTTCCTCCTATTTTTTCAATTTTTGATGGACATTCTTAGTGAGTATAGACTTCTAGATTGGTCATTAAAGACTTAAGAAAAGTAATTTCATTTTTATATTTTCCATAATTAATTTTGGAAAGTCTTCTAAGTCTTACTTAGTCCCATTCAGAATTAGTTATTTCCATTTTCTTTCACTGTTTTTAGTTATTTGATTATGGCTAATTTTCTTATCACACACTTGAGAGTGATTTTTATTACTATTTATATATATTTCATAGATTTCTCTAAATGTTTAATAGCAGTTTTTTTCTGACGGTCTTGGGCACAATCTCTTAAAATGTGCCTCTCTGATTATCTGTTCTGCTTCTAATGGATTCCAAACTTTAACAAAATGTACTTAAGGCCTTCTCACTATTTATACTTATATTCTTTTCATTTATAGTTTGTGTGCTTCAGCCCATTCATTTTCTACTGACTGATCTTTCAGTCCACTAATTTCTTCTGTCATTTCCAATTTGCTGTTATGCCTATGTATTTATTTATTTATTTTTAATCCTAATTGGTGGTTTTTTCTAGTTTTAGATTTCCATCTGATTGTTTTTATAAATTCATAGTCTTAGAATAAATTTTTGTCTTAGCATCTCTAGTAAGCCAAGTAATGGCTCCCCAAAGGTACCCAAGTCCTAATCTATGGAACCTGTGACTATATTATCTCACATGATCCAAGGGTCTTTGTAGGTGGTATTAAGTTAAGGCTCCTCAAGGATGGGGATTATTCTAGATGGGCACAATGAAATCACAACAATCCTTATAAGAGGGAAGCAGGAGGTCAGAGAGGAGGAGCCAATATCAAAATGGCAGCAGAAATTGGAATGATGTGGTCACCAACAAATGAATGCCAGCAGCTTTGGGAGGCTGAGAAAGGCAAAGAAAATGTTCTCTCCTGAAACCTTGAGAAGGAAACAGCCTGACTGACATTTTGATTTCAGTTTCATAAGAAGCATTTGGACTTCTGATCACCAGAAATGTAACATAGTGACCAGAATTACAATAAGATATTAATACTTCCACTTTCAGATATTTAAATATTTATTTTATGTGTCATTATCCTATTGTAATGATTTAGAGAGCTAGGGTCTAGAATCAATTGGATTTGGGTGCAATTACTAAATATGTGAGGTAAATCACTTAATTTCTTATGTTAAAAACCCCAAAAACTTGTTATTGTAAGAGGAAGCCCTCTGCCTTCTTCCATTGTGGAAAAATTAACAGTTTGCATTTGATCAGATCTTAAACCACTAAGTTTGTGGTGATTTGTCACAGAGAGAACAGAAAATGAACATATGCATATTTTCTTAAACATATTAATTTATAAACATTTATTTCAAAGTTTGTGCCTGATAATCACAGTCATTGCATTATCAATGAGGCAATTTATATTATCTTTAATACTTGGCTTCTGTTAATGGTGTATCTGATAATTTCTGTTTAAATGTTCAACATTGTATAGGAAAAATTTATAAAGACTCCAGCTAAATTTATCTTCTTCCAGAGAAGGTATATCCGATATGTTGTTAGGCTGTTATAGTCAGTTAATTTACCTAAATCCAAGAAATTCTCCAACTGACCTCATGCTTTGTTTTAGTTTTTGTAAGACTCACTCCACACATGGTTTTTCTACTATCAAGCATGCAGCTTTCCAGTTGAGAAACTGAGGGTGTTTAACACTATTCTTCCTCCTTTGACAGTCTTGAACCTCTCAGTAACATGACACCACGAAAAACTTCACTTTAATTTTCATTCACTTTCTGCTCATTTCTTTAATTTTTTTTTTTTTTTTAACCTATACAACCTAAGAATTCATCAGTGTGTTGGGTTCACTTCCCTGTGTCTGTCTTCTCTATGGGATTTTCCACGACTCAAGTTTCTGGCAGACTTGGTAGTCTCAAACCCTGATTTCCTTTTCTTAAGGTCCATGAGATTCACAGATGATCTGCTGGATTCTCTTTTAGATTAAACTGGCTGCCTCTTTTTTCAGTTATTCATTCTATGCCAAGATTTGCCAAATGCCTTGAGGGCCCACCTTCACATACATAATCTAGTGTAAGTTTTCTAACAACACTATAAACTAGAAATGCTATTCTCATTTCTCAGATATAAACCATGAAGCCCAGAGAGATATTACAACTTGCTTAAAATGGCATCAGTAGAACTGTAGGCAGCTTTCTCTCTAATCTTCCCAGTCACTTCACTATGCAGGCGTGCCTTCCAGATGTTATTTCAAACAAATGGAGGGAGTTTTATGAAAAAAAATGTAAGTCAGAGTTAAATTTATGAGGATGCTAAGTAATTATTTCTTCTTCAAACATTAATATATTTGGTTCTCTAACTGACAGGGGTAAGAGTATTTTTGAATTTTAAATATTTAGACTATTTATTAAAATTATGGAATTAACACTAGCAGTTAGGCATGGGGAATCATAGGACTTCAAGATATTCTTTGTTCTATTTTAATAAACAATTTTTTAAAAGAAAAATTTTTACTACAGATAACATAAGTAGAAATGTATAGGATAGCATAGAAGGTAATATAACTTAACCTACAGCTCCCATAGGGATTTTTATAATAGTGCTCACCATAACTGATGATCACTGCAGTTTTGTACCATCTCCTGACATCCATTTGGGGACAATTTTTTTCTTATTTTGAGCAGTAAATAAATCTTGTATATTTGTTTTTATTGGTTCTTTTTCTGTATAAAGAATAGATTTTGACAAATAAATATATTCGGGAAGAGCCTACATTATGAGGAATATAAAAAGAACCAAAGTATATTAAAAGGTTAAGATAAGCTCTAGAATAATAGGGTGATAATTTTAGCCAGAACAAATAAGAGAGAATCACTTGGGGAGATGATAATGCTATGCTGTCATAGTTAAGATTGCAATGCAGTGAGCAACAAACAGTTCTGTGCTGGAATTTCAAAGAGAACTAAACGATAATGCAGGTCTTTGTGAAATAGAGTGCAAAAGTAGTTGGTAGTTAAATTTTGTATCTTAAGATAGTCTAAAACTTTTTCTATACAATACCTTAAAATGCTGACAAGAATACAAATCTGAATACACTAACTGACTTTAATAACTCTAGTCACATCAGATACTGGCATTGTTTTAGACAAGACAATACTATTAACATGGATTCTGAAATGTGGGGATTGTAACATAAAACTTTGGGTTTTATATAAACAACACTTGCTATATAACCAAATGTTTATTCCATATATATTTTTTTTTGTTGAAAAAAATAAAATAATCAAACCAAACATAAACTACAAAAACTCTGGTACTCTAAAACCATTGAACATTTAAAGTTTTGACCTTGACTTTTTGTTATTTTACATAGCTGGTAACTCTTCTCAAAAATCTTCGTTCTCATTCTCTTGAGTGTCACTCATTCCTGGTTATTTCCCCCACATCTCAGACCACGTATTCTGTTTCTCTTTTTCCACTTCTGCATGTTTCTTAGAATTATAATCTAAATTATCTTCTTACCCATTTCACAATGTCTCTATGGTAAATATCCTCTACTTTCACATGTTTAAATATTTGTTTTTTTTGTAACATTATCTTGTGGCAATGATTTAGGGAGCTGAGGTCTACAATCAACTAGACTTGGGTACAATTATTAAATTAATAAGTTTGTGAACAAATCACTTAGCCTCGTAAGTAAAACAAAAAGAAAAGTTGTTATATGAAGAAAACCTTTTTCTTCCCTCAGAGGAAAAACTAATAGTCTAAATATGATCAGATGTTAAGACAATAACTAGACCATCACCATGTATGAATTGAATCACTGAGCACTGAGAAAGTTTTCTTTCCACCTATTTCCCTCCAAGGGAAGGCGAAGGCCAAGTCATCTTGCTTTCTGTTCTTCTCATCTTTATACATGGTTGAAAGAAAGAATGATGGCATCACACATTTCTTTGGCTTTCACTGATCTATCAGCTATGTATAAACTGTGACAGAGTCTTCTAGCTTCTGACACAAGCCATAGCTTAACTTAATCCTGAACTTCCAGTATAATCTTACCTAATAATAAAATAATATCTTGCATAAAGATGATTATTATTTTTTTTTTGTATTGCTTTTTGTAGATAGATCTAACCACAGAATGTAAAAATGGGTGTAACTGGGCTAAGGTAGAATCCTGTCATTCAAATGTGTCCTAAACAAGTACCAAGTTACGGTAGCAGAACTTTAAGACAAATAATGATAGCACAAGTTACAGTAGCAGAACTTTAAGACAAATAATGATAACACTGGCCTTAAAGGTTCATTTTGGCAATTAAATAATATATCTTACATAAAACACTCAGTATATGGTAGGCTATTCTAGTTTACTGCTGAGTTTGCGTATTTTATAAATGCATTGATCTTTTCATGTTTTGTTCAAACAGAGAAAACTATATATAAAGAAAATCTATTTTGTGGCAAATATTTATGGCACTCAAAGATTCAGAAGTCTAAGAGATTTAGGTATCTAACCAAGGGAATCAATGAGGAGGACCACGATGCAGAGAAGAACAAAAAGAAAGTAATATGCCAGTGGTGAAATAAAGAAAAGTTCCAAGCAAATGCCATATTAAAACTCACCTGCATAGCAGAATACTGCTGATAGATCAGGTTAATGAAGGCCAAGAATTTTCCATTGGACTTTAGCAAAAATGATGTCATTGTTGATCAGAGTGAGCACATCAGATTTTGTGAAGAGATGTGGATAAAATATGGATTCAAGTGGATTTAAGAGAGAAAATTTTGGAATGAACCAACAAAAAGGATAGACAAACCTTTCCAAATTCTGATCTCAAAGTTTAGCAGAGAATGGGGTGTAAACTAAAGGGTGGCACAATATCAAAAAAGAGTTGTTTTGGTTCGTTTGTTTTGTTTTTTAGGAGGGTAGATAGAAGTGTCTTGTATTTCACAACACAATACTGTAAATACATGATTGTCCTCAATTTTTTAAATGGTCAAAATGATGCCTAAGCAAACATAACTAATAACTAATAAATGAAGAGATTTGTTCTTGGGTCTATCTGAATTCAAAGCTCATGATTGTAATATAGAAACCAAGTTAGTCCCTCGAGAGGTTTCAGGGAGCATGGATTGTTAATACTTAACTGCACTGCAATTTGAGATAGTTTTTTGTTTTGTTTGTTTTGTTTTGTTTTAATTAGGAAAACTGATAGGGTAGCCTTTGACATTATCTGAATGAAATTTACTATTTCCATTTCTAAACATTGTGGCAATGCAATTTTTACTGTCCGTGTCGAAGATAAGATATACAGGGTTATCACAGTATTTGGTTTAGGGAAAAATAAGACTTTGTTACTTGTAGAAAGGGTAAATTCCACTGAATGACACTAAGTACTCTCTCCACTTTGGGGTGACAGGTGACTCCTTAGTGGAGAGAGACTACAAACACCCCTAAATTCCTACACGGTCTCCAGGCAACCCATGCAAATATATAAATCCCTCCTGATTTTTTGCTTGTATGTTTGTTCTTTAAATAGGTAGAATTGTGAGACATGGAGTTCTTCTTTTGGACTATTTTACTAGTGATAAATACAAATGTTTTCTAGCTCCTGAATGCCTCTCTAGCCGCACCTGACAGCATGCCTCACCATACATAAACACCGCTTTTATGAAAAGCCCGCTTTGTTCCTATGCTTAAGGTTGAGATGGTGTTTGCCTTCCCCCTTTATAGTTGCATGATCTAATATATACAGAGATATAGACATATTAACAATATAGTCAAGTTTATCATCATGTTATACCTTGTTTAATAAGACTTTTGTGCTTGCTACTTGGTGAAATGAATGAACATTTAAACGTAATGTAGCAGAAGTGCTTTATACCCGCTTTGGACAAATATAAGGAACACACTTATCTCCTAAGTGTGCATGGAATTAGGATTAGCACTTCTCAGACTGTGTCTGATTATGATGTGAAAGCATCATTATTTCACATGAAATCAACTTTTGGGGTTCTGAGGAAAAGAACTGTTTTAACTTAATGAGCATACCTGCCCCAAATTATTTCGTTAAATGTTTGTTTCAAAATTTAAACTTGGTAAGACATATGCAGCAATACTACAACTGTTATTCACACTACACTCAGGTGTACAAAGTAAATATTGCTTCTGTATTCCTGTAACTATGCTGATAGTCTCACAAGTCAACACCTGGCTATTTAGATAGAAGAAATGAATACAATCTTTCCAACTTTGCAATATACAGGATTTTAGAGCCTCCCAGCTTACATAGTTTCTTTTTGATGGATTCCTCTCTTTGATGTAAAAGCTCTGTCACTTAAACTAAGTCCTTGTTCCTCTTCATAATGGCAATTTCTTAATAGATCAGGTTTATATGACATCTGGCAATGTAGAGAGACAAAGACCATAAATCTTTACAGTATCTTCTAAACTGTTCAGGTCTTTGGTTAGACATGGCTACGATCTACCTTTCGGTCTGGTGTTCTCTGAATTGTGAGTCATCTCTCCTTGTCTTTTGGAGTGTTGTGTTAATCCCCACCACTAGAATCCCTGGCCTTGACCATTGTCTTTATCTTGCATTCTTTGCAAGTAACATATTCATTGTGCATTATGACTCAAGGCTTTTACTGGCTATTTAGTCTGATGGCACCTCATTATACTGTCACCAAGGCTTTGGAGAATTCTAAATCCTATTTTTAGTTCACACAGTTTTTTGGCAAGTCAGAATTACTAGCTCAGTCTCATTTATCCAGCCATCTTGCTTCACCGTTCTGGCACAATTATCACTACAATTATCACTACCACAATTATCACTATCAAGCTGGTTGTTCCTTTGAAAACCTGTCCAGATAGCTTGTTATGGCCACAAGATTTGTGTAAAAAGTTATGCATGTTTAGATCCATCTCACCTATCCTAGTGTTGTTGGGTTTCCCGTGTAGCTTTTTGGAACCCCAAGTGAGGAAGATAGAACAGGCTGATCAGATCTCTTCCCACAATGCTGTGTCTATTCTTCCCATGAACCATGCAAGTCAGAAGGAACAGGTCTTTCCTTGTTATCTTGTATCATATTATCCTTCTTCTCTCTATATAATTGATCTTTCCCTCCAATTTTGTGTCATGATAGCAGATGGAATTCAGTAAAGTGATGAGGAACACAGACTTTTGAGACAGTTTGCCGAAGTTTGAATTCCAGCTCCTTCAGTTATTTAGATATGTGACCTTGATCAAGTCACCCAACTGTGCCTCGATTTTCTTTTTTTTATAAAATATGGATTTTATAGTACCCACTTCATATGATTATTGAAGATGAAATGAGTTCATGTAAACATATGTCTTAGAATGATGCCTTGAACATAAAAAGCCAATATAGTTTAGCATTTATTATTAGTGTAAATCTTATATAAAATGATATTGAAAGAGCATTTAAATCTTTGCATCATCTTTGAAGGACTCCTTAGTGTGCTTGGCTTCCTCTTATACTTTCCAATCTAACTAGAATCCCAATACTTAGCTACCTCAAACTCATCCCCATCTATTATTAAAACCTCCTCAAATCCAGTAGAAAACATTAGATATATCTTGTTTAGCTGCATTTGTTTAAATTTAGCAGGAAGAGTAGGTTAATTCCCAATCCTAATCTTACACTGTGTTGTTTTTTTACTAAAAAAATTATAATCCAGTCTCTGGTCTCAGTTATTTAGCATAGAAACTGGTGCCAAGTGTGTCTATTCTCTGGAGATAATAGCATGGTTTCACTCTCTAATTTTCCAGAACTCTGGTCTTAGATACCACAATAAATGAATTTCTTTCTTTCTTTTAATTTTCTTTCTCCTTCTCCTTCTCTTTTATCCTCCCCCCCTTTCTGATTATATATAAAATCTAAAGTCATTCTCCAAAGTAAAGTCATTATGTCATATCCCAGTCCAACCAAAACATTGTAGCCTGATATACTGCAACTGAGATAGGGTTTCAGTTGGGCTTCCTTACCTGAAAAATAGTTCAGTCCTTTAAAAGGCAAGTTCCCAGAGGCCAGGCAGGTCAGTGGGAGTGAAAGGGGAAAGGGGAGATAGATGTTCATAAAGGGTACAAAGTTTCAGTTAAGAGGAATGACTTTTGGTGATCTATTGCAAAGTATGCTGGCCATAGTCAATAACAATGCATTATTAAATATATATTTCAAAATTGCTAGAAGAGTAGATTTTAAATGTTCTTAAAACAAATTATAACAAGGTGGAGTGCTGGATATGTTAATTAGCTTGATTTAATCATTCCACATGCATCAAAACATTACGTTGTATTCCACAAATATATACAATTGTTATTTGTCAATTAAAATTTAAATAAAGGACACCTGAGCACAAAGGAAAGCAGAAACAATGATTGAAAGGCCATATTTATTAAAATAGATAGGATGCAGGTGACCTAAAGATATATTTCCATGTTCCTCCTTTTCTTTCTTCTCCTGATTCTCTTGTGTTTTACTCTTTATTTTTATTCTGCCTCAGACTGGGATCCCGGCCTCAATAGTTTCTAGCTTTGTAATTAGCCTAGGGCTGACATAATGGTGCCCAAAGATTCCTTACAAAATTGTGGATATATTTGTAGATACTATGGGAATGTATTCTATCATGGTTAGTTCTAGCCATGCAGTCAAATTTAGATTTTGTCTTCTACATTCACTGTCCGTTTGGTTATCAAAAATAATATTTTGGCTTATTCTTCAAAAGTATTAGGAATTTGAAGGGCTAAATGGTTTACACTTTCTTATTCAAAAGAATATCACCAAATGTTTAAAATGAATTATCTCAAAGCCATCTGCTGTACAAACTACTTTGTAAATATGCATATTTTACATAAATGCAAATACAAAATGTGCTGATTTTTTGTAGTCTTTTTTTTTCTTTTGACTTTGCTAACTTTTATCCATTCATCCAACCAATATATCACCAAATCTCATATAAATAATCTAGCATGACACTTCTACAAGTTTATTTGAACTATTTTAATTACATAAAGCAATATGTAGGTTCTTTTCTGTCATATAATGTTTGACATTGAAATCACTTTTCTGCTATTTTATGTGAACAATACTATATGGAAATTCTTCCATGTAAACTGTTATATATGTAACTTATTTAGATGGCTACATGAAATTTCATAGTAGAGATATACCACAATTTATTCAGTTATCCTTCAAATAATAGCTATTTGTGCTATTTCCATTTTTTGTCTACTAAAACCATTGCTTGTAATAAAATTTTTGATACATATATCATTATAGAATATTTCATTTCTACAGAATACATTTCCCAGCACTATATTATTAGATTGAAAATTTATTTTAATATATTTTATTTTGTGCTGCTCAATTGCTTGTTTTAAAATTACTTCAAATTTTTACAAGCAATATAAGAGTGTCATTTTCTAGTAATTCTCAATAGCAATAGCACCTCTGTGACATTTTAAAATGAAAAAAAAGATATTGCTAAAAATTTCAAGATGAAATTATTCAAAAATTATTTCATACATATATTACCACAAAATATATTTTTGCATAAATAAGGAAATTGTAAAAAAGTATTGCAGATATGAATAAACTGAAGAAAAATTAAGAAATTCAAAAAAAATAAAATAAAATTTTTAGCAGTCTGATACATATAAAATATGAACTCATTATTTTTATTTATATGAAACTTAGTAAGTTTAACAATTTGGATTTCTTTTTTGGTGAATTAACAATTCATATCAATTCACCATTGTTTTTTGATAATTGTGTCTTTTGTTTTCAACGTATAAGGATACTTAGCTTATTGTTTACATTACAAACATGTTTTCCATTGCCACACAATTGTTATTAATTTTTATATAGGCAAATGTGGCTATCTCTCATTTTAGCTGTTGGTCACTTTTACAACTATTGTTATTGGTTTTTTACTATCTTTTGGGGTTTAATTTTAGTTACAGTTGTGATAGTCTTTCTGTGGTAGATATCCAAGCCCTCCATACATGAACCATCAGAAGAAGGTGGTAGGAATCCAAGCCCTCCCTACATGAATCATCAAAAGAAGAAGGTAGACTGTATCCCCTGCTAATGTACTTAAAGAAATCCTCTCATCTCTCTGTTTTCCATATATTCTCCAAGAACTACAGAGAAAGGATTCAGTTCTGGTCAGCTCATTTTGGGGATTAGTCGGACTACTTAACATTATTGTGAAGTATTTCAACTGGGAATAGACAGGAGGTGAAATTCTCTAATCTGTTTTTGAAACACCTGCCAAAAAAATTGGGAGAGAAAATACAATACCAGCTCTTTATTCCCCTCAACACAAGACTTAATTTTCCTGTGAGCTCCAATTGTCACGTGACTTAGAAGAGGAAGATTGTATACTGCTTTTAGTATAAAGAAAAGAAGATAATTTCAGGTCATATTCTTTCCAGAAGCCTTCTTCGATTTGTATTTAAAGCTACTTTTTTTGCTGTATTAATGGGGTAAATGCCCTAGGGTTTACCATGATTAAGTAATATTCTTATATAATAATCCATTCTTATACTGCTGTTCATAAATTATGTGTATATTTTTATGGAACACTGTCTATGACTTCTGATCGATTCTCTACATCTTTACATATTTTCTTTAAATTTGGAAACTATGAAAATTACATCTATTTTATAAAAGGGACAATGCTTTATCCAAGGTTATAAAATGAGGTGTTGTCATTTTGTTGCATATAGTACCTATGATGAACCAAAATTTAGCTTGTTATCATTCCTTTCAGTGATGTAAATACCATTTTATAAACAAAATACAATTTAGTGGATCATTAGTGTCTCCGAAACTGAATAACTCAGTTACAATGAATTCATTATGTGAAGAAAAATGATGGGCACTAGGCAAAACCTCTGAATTTGTATGCATTGAAATTGCTGTTCTAGATATGGTTGGGAAGGGAAGAGAGGAATTAATCATTTTTATTAATATGATATTCAAAAAAGTGCACTTTCTCCTCATTTTCAGGACTAACATATCATGTCTGACACATTTATTTTTGTCCTTCACAGTGAGTTACATTTCTTCTTATGGGTTATTGGCACAAGGAAAAAGACAGAGTCTTGCTGAGGTCCATTAATAGTTTCATATATCACTTTAGCAGTGACTCAGCAACTCCACTATATAAGTTCAATATCTGACTTTTCAGTAGTATTCATACATTTGTAGCTCAATTCAGAGATGTCAAACCCTACTTTCCTTTTACCATAGACAATTACATGGAAAGATCATTCTTCTCATGAATTAATATACAATGTTTTCCAAAATATTAAATAATTAAACATATTTTATATCATAAATATATCAAAAAGTATAACAATACATTTTTGATCTTCACTAAGTCACTATCTCCTTTTACTGGTTTTATTTATGTATATAATGATACTACTACTAATTATACATATATGCTGATTAGACTATACTTTAAAAAATTTCTTTTGGAAAATGTTATAAATCTATGTATACTAAAGTTAGATTAAGAAGTAGAATTTGATTTCTGCCTACCAATATCCATATAAAGACAGATCAGCAAATAAAGAACAACTTCTATTTTCTTTTTTTCTTTATTTACTTCCAGTAAATAGCATCTTTTCTTATTTTTCTGATGATTTTAAAGTTGGCAATCCAACAAATTATATATCAGTTCTGTCTTGAAGACTTATGAATGTAAGGTTGTAGTAGTTGATCTATAAACAAGAATATGTTATGGAAGTTTAGAAATTGCCTCTATAAAAATAAGCTATCTTTTTGTCTGTTAGAATTGTGACTTCTTCACCTATGTTTTTATTTATGACTATGGTTACTGAAAATATATGTGGGTTTAGCATGTAAACATCAGATCATTTTTGATAATGCAGGGGTTTGATAAGGTGGTTGAAGCAGTGCAGACTCCCACAGGGACTATTTAAACATATTACGAAAAGCTACAGGAAAAAAAAAAAAAAAAAAAAAAAAACAAAAAAAAACTCTTTTAGAGATGCTTTTATTTTTTGACATTAACTAATTGAAAAGATCAAGTTATTTGTCTTATACGTTTACACAGATTTGGTATGTGGCAAATTGCCTTTTTGTGGTGACTTTGTTTTTCTATTTACC
The DNA here is from genome assembly GCA_008750895.1 of Mirza zaza. Classification (NCBI taxonomy): domain Eukaryota; kingdom Metazoa; phylum Chordata; class Mammalia; order Primates; family Cheirogaleidae; genus Mirza; species Mirza zaza. The sequence goes on along the minus strand of VSMD01074154.1, from coordinate 9,421 downwards.
ATATTTTCTGTAAAATAGTAATTAGAACTAAAAGTTTGATTTGTTTTATTTTTTTATTTTTTTATTATATTTATTTATTTATCTTTTCCCAAATTCTGTGGGTACAAGTATTGTTAGGGTTACATATCTTGCTCCTGGCCCCCTCCCCACCCCGCTCTGCCAGAGCTTCAAGCGTGTCCAGTCTTCAAGAGGTGCGCCCTGCACCCACCATGAAGGGGAAGTGCGTACCCTTCCCCTTCTGCCTGTTCACCTCCCATTAACAAAAATTTTTTTTTTAGACATTTTGGTTACAGTGTGTTTCTTTGCCTCTCCCTAAGAAAGGATAGAGGTAATCCTTTCCCCCCTACAATGCTCATCACATCCTTAAGATGTGGGTCTCCCCCCCTCAGATCCCTGTTGAACACTACAATTATTTGAACATCATAGTTTTAGGCTGTCAGTACCAATTTGATGGCGAGTAGATGTGTAGCCCATTTTCCAGGTCTTGTGTCCTCTCTCATTGTATTACAGGCTTAAGCTTAATCCACGATAGCATAAACTGTGCTAGTTCGCTATCATTTCTTAGGATTGAGTAATATTGCATTGTGAGTATATACCACATTTTAGTTATCCATTCATGAATTGATGGGCACTTGGGTAGTTTCCATGTCCTTGCAATAGTGAATCGTGCTGCCATAAACATTCGGGTGCAGATAACATTTAGGAAGCAAGAATAATAATGATTATTTGTAATTCTTATTGAGTTATTAATAATTATGAAGCATGGAATATCTCATTATTCCACTTTTATTAATGTGAATATTAATCACTGGGTAGAGTGATATCAGTTTGATCATGTCATCACAGAATTCCTCATCAAAGTTTCACCTAATTATTTAGTATAATTTTGATCATGGTTCAGAGTCATTGTCTCATTATTGGTTGCAAAATGATAATATTCTAATTCCATTTTCCTTCTGAATTTATTAGATAAAATTTTTCTCTAAAAATAATTCTCTCTTAACAATCTGGGTATACCAAAATAAAATCAGTAAAGATAGATAGGATAAATAGATGTTTGATTCTATTGTTATTTTACCAATTTTAAGAGTAATGCATTGCTGCCCTAACAACTTCGAATGCATTATGAACTCATGAATTTCATAAAATTAATTGTAGTCTTTCTGATGTTCTAATAGTCTCAATTTGGGCCAGGACCAGAGACTTTGAGTGGTCTCTTCCATAATTTTTACACATGGAACTTTGTAAATTTGATAGTTTATTTTTGCTTTCTAGCTCGAGAATATGCCCTTTGGGAACATTTCTCCTCTATATCTGGATTAAACCATTGCTTAAGAAATCTCTGTTTTTATTTTTGTTTTGAAATGATATTTAGACATTGTAGTCTAGGAGCTATAAGTTCTGCTTAGTAATTTTTCTAGGAAACTGGAAAGACTAAGAAACAATGTATGTTTTAGAAAAAATACAAGCATACAGAAATTTATACTAATATTTGAATTTTAAATTACAATTCAAAGTTTTCATGTAAATTCTCTGATTGTACTCTATTTTCTCAACTGTCGTAGTTTCAAAATATCTATAACAATATGATTATTAAAAATAAGACATTTGAATGCAGTGAGGATGTATTTATATATTTGTGTATGTCCCAAGTCTTTTTTTCAAAACTATTTCTATGTATATTTTAAGTCCTTCTAAAAAGTAATTTGTTTATTTTTGTGGCTATCTCATTCATTATATATATGTGTGTGTAGACAGAGAGAGAGAGTTAAGTTCATTTGTTTCAGTGTTTCTATTTCAAAAGACTACTTCGTTCCTTTGATTCACTATATAAGTTACTTCAGGTCACTTTCACACTTAAAAAATTTAATAAGCGTGAAAAAGAAAATTACAGGCCAATTCCACTCATAAATATAAATTAAACCATTAAAGAAAATATAAAAATTAAATATCAATTGTATGAAAAATATACTACATCATGACATAGTTTAAATGATTACAAATTATGTTAAATTAAACTGTCATTTTAAAAATCAATGTAAATTAACCATTTATAGATGAAATGAGAAAATTTATATGAACACCTCAATAAAAGTATATAGATAATTTATAATAAATACACATTCATGACAAAAAATGAAAACTCTTACAACTAGAAATGGAAGGAACTCCTTTAATCTACCAGAGAAATGTATAAATAATTAAAGCAACAATCATGTTTAATAGTTAAACACTGAAAATCTTCCTCTTACATTGTAAGTAAGGGTAATATTCTCACTATTACATAGTGTCAGTTCAGAAAGACAATTTGTATCAATTATGAGCATTGTAATAAAGCAAACATATAATTATTTTCAAGTAATATGATTGTGTACATAGAAAATAAAAAAAAACACATAAACAAAATCTTAGAATTAATGAGTGATATTAACTTTGTTAGATAAAATGAAAAATAAAAATTATTATATTTCCACATATACTTAGAAAATAACATTTATGAGAGTATACTCTTTCAAAAAGCAATAAGAAATAAGTTCCTCAAGAATAAATACATTATAATAACATAATTCTCTATGGAGAAATTTGTATATTGTTTTTAAAAAACAAATTTTTAGGTATATCATGTTTATTGATGTGAAGGCACAGTATTTAAAGAAGTCAGCTCTCCATTAAATATTGCAAAGATAATTATTTCTATATTAATTTATGGATTTAATGAAATTAGAACAAATAACATCAATTTTTTTTTGCATAGGTTTGACAAAATCAAAGACCTAATAGTAGCCAAGATACTCCTGAAGAACAAAAGCAAAATTAGGGGAATTGTTCTACCAGATTTCAATTTTTATAATTATTAATATAAAGATTAAGACTGTGTAGAAGGATTCAGAATAGACAAATTGATCAATGAAAAAATACAGCGATCTCATAAACAGATTCAGTGACATCTATATTCTTGTTATATGACAAATGTGTCACCGCAGCAGTATATGATTCTTTAATGGCAGGTTGTAGGGAAATGTGGAAAGAAAATTAGATCTCTATAAAATCCTGTATACAAAATTTTGCTTCCTGTGCATTAAATTAAAACCATAAGTGAAAAGGGCCAATCTATAAAATTTTGATGTGAACATATAAAAGAATGTCTTTAGGACATGGTGTCAGCCAGCTTTTGCTATATAACTAACCACAGACAAACTTGGTAGCTTAAAAGAACAGTTATATATTTGATTTGTGATTCTCTTGGTCAGAAATTTTGACTGGGCACATGCAGTAGTTTATTCTTATGTTAGGTCACCTCACTTAAGCATCTGCAATTGGCTGCTGGTCAACTGGGTGGCCTTCAGGAGTTCATCAGGGCTATTTATGGACTATGGACTATGCCCAACTGAGTCAATCTCCAGGAAATAACTCTGGGCCAAATAGTCTGTACCAACAACTGGTCGGTGTGGAGATATAAAAGTCTAGACTCACAGCTTCAGTACAGGGCAGCTTTGGAGCATCATGTCAGGTCCAGAGCTCCCTGTGCCCAACCAAGCTGCCTTAGTTTCTTCACAGGTGTCATCCTCAACACTGTCATTCATAAACCCCCGTGTGCAAATCTTTGACTCCAAGTTTGACTCCCAAGGGACCTGATCTACAACAAATTCTATTCTACAAGAAGAGCTCCAAATGTCGATTCTCATGTTTTAGTATTCACAGATCTATTACACTTTTAAATGACTACAAATTAAAGAGAAATTTATAACACTCTTCCACCCAGTGTGTAAGCTTTTTGCTCTTAGACAAAATGGCTTAATTTTTCTTACTGTTTGTTCCCAGTTACTCATGTGACTACTTAATATCACAGTTCAGTGTTTCTAGGCACACAGCCAGATTACAAGTCCGGCTATAGATTTTTAGCATTATCCTGCTCCAAGCCAAATGCACTTAAATGAGTATTTAATTGAATTAATTAGAAAACTATCACTTAGTTTAAGTAACCTAATTGTTCTCAGCATTGGCAAGAATCCCAAAATTTACAAACTAAATTAAATGTGTGTTACCAAGGGTAAGGCAACATCAATCCTATTCAGAATGTTAAAGTGTAAATGATGTCTCTTGGGACAATGAATAAATAAAAACATACTTGTTTCAAAGTGTAAACTATTGTTAAAAGAATTATAAAGTTACATATACAGATAGAAGATGCAGATACATATAAACTTTAAGCACACCACAAAGCAAAAGTTTACAAATAAAATGTATGCTGATTATGTTTTGCCTGGGTCATTTTTCAGAAAGTATAATTTATTTCAATAAGAATTAATATCTCTAACTAAATGTTGAACTCTTTATGATATATTCACATTTCTATATGTGCATATAGAAGAAAAACTATTTGTAGGAAAACATAGAGTAAATAAAATATTGTCATCCACATTATTGGGTGACAATTATGAATATTATTAATCACTAATATTATTTCCATATTAACCATCAAAGTCTTTATTAAAACTCTTTTCTAGAAAGCTGTAAAAAGCATGGAATAAAATGTTTTCATTTATAACTAAATTCAGATATGAAGGACTGATACTTCTTTCCTTGAATTCAGTCTGTTTGATTCTCAGCATTCTCTTGACAAGGGAAGTTGGACCAATATAAGCACATATGCTATGCAATCTTGGCAGAATTAATTGCATTATTAAATAATTATTTGAACTTTTTTACATTGGAAGTAATTATTAGAAGAAATCTGCTCTTGAAAGAATGAACAACTTAAAACAATGTGTTTCAAGTTTATGATAAAGATAGTAGTATCTTACTGATGGATTTGCCTTATGTTGTCCTTATTGAAATCTGATTCTGCATTTCAATGACTGCTGCATCTACTCCTCTGAAATATTGTAGTAAATATATATCCATGGTGAACAAACTTACACAATGGCACCATCCACATCCTTTGCTTGCCACTTATGCCTTGGTTGTAATTTGTTTTTATTAATCAAATAGATTGTTGTTCATTATTATGTTACATTACAAAACATAGTAATTTTGGCTTTTTTTGTGTGTGTGTGTATAACTAAATGTTTTACTGAAATGTGCTTTTCCAAACAAAAGAATTGATTCTACCAAGAATATTGCTAATTTCTATCTCAACAAAACCTAAAAGTAAAACCTTAAAAGCAAACTTCTAATTAGGAAAAAAAAAAAACCTGTCCATGATTTCTCTGAAACATAAACATGTTTATGCATAAAAATTATTCCTCTCTGAAATATATAAAATTATTTATCTATTATTAAAGTAAACATATGTCCTGGTTGGTCATATATCCATATATCCTGGTTGGTCCATATATCCTGGAATAGGATTGGCTTATGCCTGTTGTCTCTGCATAATTATTAATAGACTCTACTTTCATTTTCATAAAAGTGACATTTTGGGAGTTAAATTAACTAGTCATGCTCTCTATTTCTAATATAAAATGAGATATTCAAAATAAGTATATTTATACAAAACCACCACCAACACATACACACCCAGTGTATAACTTTCTTCTTAAAGAGGACCTTGAATAAATTAATCATGTCTTATTTTAATGTAGTCTTTGAATAATATTATGGTATTATGGCTTTCTCCCTGCTATATAAATTTGGCTTTTAATTCTATAAATTTGATATTGCTAACTTTTTAGCCTTAGCAATTAACTTTTATACCTATCAATAATGCAACTACTTTGAGAAGCTATTTTCTAATGCATTCACCTTAACCAGCTATGGCCTGAATATACTCTTTCTTGAACTTTAGGGGTTACAGAGAATTAACACTTATGTGACAAATCTGATATGGTAATTTTTTACCCATGCATCTTTAGGCACCTTTTAAAATATTCTGGGTCTTAGTATCTTCACTTGAAAAATTAATGTATTGGTTTTAAAGTAATTGATCTCTAGTGTCTCGTAGGCAATAAATATTTATTAGATTGCCAAATCTTAGAGGAGGGCATAGAGGACATAATTAACATATTCAGATGTGGAGCTCTTTAATAAAATATATCACAATATTAGTTTAAGTCATCTATCTCTAGAAATACTACTCTTCTTTTTTATTCTCAAGTAACTAGGATGGTTAATGACGATTAAAAATATTCTTTCATTCACCAAAGTGTTATTCCTGTCACTATTAGGTAGAGTGGATATAAAAGGGAGAATATGTGATTTCTACTTTTTAAAACTTTCATAGTATAATGGTGAAGAAAGTATAAAATATTGCAAAAATAATGTTGAGTTTTGTCAAGGGCCTGCTTACTGCTTAACATATGTGCATACAAACATGTATCTGTGTATACATACAGACACATGCATGTACAAACCTGCTCTACTTCTATGCTATAGTCTAACATTAAGTTTGAGCAATGGGAATCTCCATCTATATACTGTCCTCGCTAATTGACTAGGGTCTATTAAGAGCTGCTGTGGATATTTGAGAACATTTTAGAAACTAGTGGGAGGTATAGAAAGCAATATTGAGCTGAAAGTAACACTCTAAATTATAATGTCTTTGTGGAATGCTATAAATAATTCATTCTGACCAGAATAGTTTTGCATCCAGGGGTTGCTGGCCTTGACCTGGCTAATGAAAGGTATCTGTATCTCCAGAAAATAAGTTGACTAGAACCCCAAAGACTGTGTGGCTGTCTGATTGTATAGAGAAACCACATTAATGAAATGCCCAGATGTAAGATTTCTTGGCCTATGATGATTTACAAATGTTATCTCAACACAAGTGTACATGTTTTCAATAAATTGTCCTTTTTTATTAACATAGATTTATCTTCTGGACACCTAGCTGAAATACTACAATCCAGTGTAGTATTAAAAGATATGATAAAATGTGTACAAAATATTATCAGACTTCAGATGTGAAAATAATCAATATTTTTCTAAATGAATTACAGAACACATTAGAGACAAGCTGACATTAGAGCCCTATGAGTGAAATTCTCCAGGTAGAGAAACAGAAATAAACATTTATAGAAGGATATTCCTAGAACTTGGCATAGCTCAGACCACTTGGCAATGGAATGCCACAAAATCACACAGATGCACACGCAAATACGTTCATATATTCTTATTTAATAATACGTATACTTGAAAATCTGTGTTCCCAATATTTCAAGTGAGAACTATATTTTACTTGAAACTTCGACTGATTTAAAATCTTTACACACAAATAGTGTACTGTATTGCATCCAAAGTGGCAATGTGAATATGAGATGCAATTTTTATTTATGTTGCTCTTGGCACAATTTCACATTAAATAGAAGTTTTTGAGAATCAAAATATGGCATATTTGAAAATATGAGCTTTTCTCTCCATCTTATTTTATTTGTGTGTCTTTCAACATCGCTAAAACCCCATTTTAACTTTATCTTCCTATTTATGGCCCTAAGGTTTTACCTTTTATTTCTAACTTATGTATCTTGGAAGTGAGAGCAAGGAATAATGATATTAATTCTGAGAAATGTCATTTTCTTTTATTAATGTAAAGAAACATTGACAAATCTTTTAATTTTATTGCCAATATCTGGATCACTGTCATTTGCTTTATTTATTTTTTTCTACAGATTACAGAGTGTAATATTACCCAAGACGAAGATAGCATATTTTTGATATTAAAGTGTATTAATTTAAGGGATAAAAAAAGTCTTTATTTTGTAGACAACATTTAAACGTTCCAATATAATGAAAGTAAATTACAATTGTCTTCTTTGATATTCGTTTATTTATTTATTTCCCTTTAGAGCACTTATTTTCCCTACAAGGGATTCAACCTAGAAATTTCCACATCTTGAGTAGTTTACAAAAATACAGATAAATCTCATTCTTAAGTTATTAAATTTCAAAAGCACTCATAAGCAATTTAGAAACAAATGCAACCAGTTATGAAAATTTCAATAAAGATAATTTTATTACATTTCCAATAAACATATGTATGCTAATAAGAAAAAAATGCATAGAAACCAACATACTAAACTCCTAAACCCTTTTAAAAGCATTATCATTTACTTGATTAAAAAGTACTTAAAATATGTATTTTGAACTAATTTGTATTATTCTTATATGTCATAATCTCTGGCCCAGCACATATTTTTATTCAATTGCTTTTAATTGTCCTAAATGTACTTATTTATTTGTGTAACTGTCCTAAAATATTGATATGCTTGTCTTTTATTTTCTACATCTAGAATACATCTTAATTACTGATTGCATTTAATTTTCATCTCTCTTTCATATCCTTCAATATAGAGAAGCCTGCAGTGTCTTGCTGTGTGTGTATGTTTGTGTACGTGGTGTATGTGTGTATGTTTAATAATATCAATAGTTTAAGAGTCAAAGCCAGATTTCTTGTAAAATGTCACAATCTGTGTCTAAGTGAGCCTTTGCTTATGATTAAATTTAGGTTAAATGCTTTTTTTGAACAATACTATTGAAATGACATTTACTTTCCATTGTATCATACTAGAAGGCACACTATGTCATTTTATTAATCTTGTTATTGGTGATGCTAAATTTGATTACTAGATTAAGGTGGTACCCACCAGAGGTCCCTGTTGTCAAAGTACCTTCTTTCCCTTTTTTTATTTATATATAACTCAGGGGGCGATTATTTTGAGAAATTACAATGATGATTTTCTAGTTTTATTCTTCTTTCTATATTCGATAGCTACTGTTTTTCTATAAAGAGTTCTTTCTCTTCCCAATTTTCAAGTGTCACTATGAATTTATGGATATTTTTTGTTGAATACATTATAGTCCACATATCACTTTTGTTTTTTTGAAGCTCAAATAGTGTTAAATATGGGAGCCAGTTTAAGCAGTTCAAGTAGACTCTATGTTCTGTTTTCATGGTTTCCTTAGTTTTTTAACTCATAGTTTCTGACAAAACAAGATATTGCAAGTAAATCTTATAGTTTTCCTGCCTGTAAACTGGAATTTAAATTGAAATTTGAAAATTATTCAGTCTTTATTTCCTTAGGTCAAGAATTAGAGATAGCAAATATTATAGGGGTTATACATGGACTTTTTGCTACTGGAGTATCATAGCTTCTAAGTCCTTTCAGAGGACAAAGATAAGACATACATATATCTAAAATATGATAAATTCATATCACTACTTTCAAGTCAAATAAAAAGAAACCACAGCATTCTTCCTTGTTTTTTCCATTTCTTTTTTTTTTAAATTAATTAATTAATTTTTTTATTTTATTTTGTTTTAATTTCAGCATATTATGAGGGTACAGATATTAAGGTTTCAATAAATGCCCTTTCAACCCCTACCCCCACAAGTCTGAGTTTCCAGCATGACCATCCCCCAGATGGTGCACATCTCACTCATTATGTATGTATATACCCACCTCCCTCCCCCTCCCCCCTGCCC